>JAVQJF010054509.1:0-17436 GCA_036023855.1 Gadopsis marmoratus | reverse complement strand
AGAGCCTGGTTCTGCCTGAGGTTTCTGCCTGTTAAAGGCAGTGTTTCCTTGCCACTGTCGCATAGTGCTGCTCATGGTGGAATTGTTGGGTCTGTAGATATAGAGTTTGCTTGGACTTGCTCTATGTTAACAAGTGCTATGAGATAACTTTGTTATGATATAGCGCTATATAAATAAAATTTGATTTGATTTGATTTGATTTGTGGATTTTCAAGCTTTTATACCGAACACAGAAACTCATCTACTCATTCGTCCTCCTTTACAGCCCCATTGGGTTCATACTGCAAACTGTTCTGACTCAAACTTTCCCAAAGGCTTCTGTAGAGAAAGTCAGCGAGTGTGAAGCTGAGTGGTGGAGACACTGAAGTCATGTGACCGTAGCTGCTGCTGCTGCGTTTACGCTTCGAACATCATAAAAGTGGAGTTGTGAAGATTATCCTGCTGAACAAAACGTGTAAATGTCAAAGTGTTTGCCAGAGTTTTTTCTGCAATAACCCAAAGGAAGAATCCCACTGGCTGTTTGTGGAGGGAACCAGGGCGATGCCAACTTAAAATACATCATCATCCCTGCAGCACTCTACGTGAGGGAGGAGAGTCTAGTGAGTGCACATGAAGGTAAGAGAGGCAGCCAACAGCTCATCCTGACCGCCAAACATCATCTCAAGCAACTTTCCTAAAAATCATCCAGCGCTTCAGCAGGAACAAGACACAGGAAATAAAATCATGTTGCTCCTCTGAGGTACCTCACACACATTTACTTTAAAATGTGCAAATAACATTGATCCAATTAAGGAGAATCCACGAAGGAGCAAGTGTGACACAAGACATTAACAGGAAGCAGTAACAGTGTCGCAGCCACGTCTCTAAACAATCACTGCCCAAGCTGTTAAATGTGCAGACAAACCTCGCGTCCATGTTAACCAACCATTTGACAACTGATGGCATCATATTTAACCGTTTACGCAAAGCTGCAGCTGGACGTTTGGTGCCAACACAAAACTGCATCACCGGGGGGCGTCGTACCTGTCGCAGTGCACCATAGAGGTGGAGCCACTGCGTCATCTTGTGCTCCTGTGGTGAATAATGTACTAGACATGTATTAAACATACTAATGTAGTGCGTGGAAGTGTATTTGCATGGTATCATCTTAACAGGAAGTGGTGATTTGGTGGGATCGTGTCCAGGAGTTAGTGCTCTCACAGAGACACCAACATTTTCACCAGTCAGACGCCCGAAGAGACAGAAAACTCTTCATATATCTATACAGAGCGATTCAAAAGCAGAGATCTGAGAAGATTTACAAAATCCCGACTGACCAAATGTTGCCTATTTAATCCTCATAAACCATCCGTTTATCCAGACAGTGGAAGGACAGGAAGAATATCTGCTGCTTCACAACAACGTTAATATCTACGCTTCCCTTCTGTCTCGCAGCCCATACTCATAATACCCATAATTATCCAAAAATCAATAAAAATGTCAAAGTGGAGACATTCAGTTGTCATTGCACGTCATTAATAATTGATTATTTGCCCAACCACATCTGTGCACTGAAAACATTGAAAAGCATGAGTGTGTGCTCATGAAAACAAAAGTGACCGATGTTTCAGAACAGACGGGAGATGAGATGAACAACACTTTCAACCCTTCCTCTGTTGTGTCAATAAGAGCTGATCCAGGCTCAGTCAGCTGTGATTGATCCGTACTCGTCCTTTAATCCAAATAAAACAGGCAGCCTGGTAAAATCAGAGGAAGGGTTAAACATTTGTATGCTGTTGGTGGCGTTTTAACAATGAGCTCAACTCACATCCTCTACAATGATGGCAACAGGTGTGTATTTTATGTAATTACTGCACACACACACACACACACACACATCTATCCACTGGGGGGAAAACGACTCAATTATTGGGTAATGGAGATCAATTTACACACTGTATGCAGGATGTTACACAGGGTTCCCACCCTTGGCTCGGTACAAAACTCCATCGTAAGGCTCTTTGCTTTGTTATGCTGCTTTTGGAACATGAAAACAGTGAGGAGGATGAAGCTTTAAAGGGTTAATAAAGGTGATGAACCCGGTTTACCATAAAGAGGCCGGCAGGGTTCGCTCGTTACTCATCAGTTGTCTAAAATAAAGAAGTGATTATTGTCTCAGGGAATATTTCTCAGCTTGTGAACAGTTATACATCTTCTGTGGCTCAGGAGGACCAGAGTTATCAGTTATCTCGGCTAACAGATACATTTGAGCAGAAAGCCTGAGCTACAGACGAAGGCTGTTCGGTTTGGAAGACGTTGACCTTTCAGGTGATCAAACACCACTGGATGTCTCGGCCTCTGCTGCTTGGGAGTTCCCAAAAGTTGTGGAAGTGCAACATTAAGCTGAAGTAGCCCTTTAATGAATCAAGGCTCATATAACAAATCTTTGACATTGACCCTTAGAAAAGTTTTTTCAACTGGCCCTGTAACAAAATAGCTATCTGATATCTGTCTGATATCTAAAAACGCCGGCAGTAAAGCAGAAGACACAAAGCAAAACGCGTTGGTCTCACAATGCAGTTCATCTTTATACTTTATGTGTCGCTCGAGTTTTGACGTCTCCAGACTTCCTCTGCTCTCCAGGACCTTGGAAGTACGTCAAGTCGTGCCAAAAATCCCAACTGTGCTCGACTTTTTGTGTAAAACAACAAGGAGACACAAAGCCCAGATAAACGACCCGACTGTCCTCCGGCAGGATCAGAACAGGGATTTATTTAGGCTGTGTCCGAAGTCACTCCCTGCTCTACGTTCACTAACCACCATTGTATTCAAGTGTCCTCAAAAATTCAACGACTACTTTCTGCTAACAATCCCAGAATGCAAAGCTGCGCCTTTTAAAGAAGAGAAAATGGCTGTTGGCAAAAATGATGATGATTATTAGTATCTCAGTAAACTGTAAAGTGTCTGTTACCCAGGGAGCAGTGAACGAGTGAACGAGTGAACGAGTGAACGAGGAAGTGGTTTCAGACAGCCTCATTGTTACCGTGCAGACATTGCACAGAATGACTAACTTTGTATTTGTATGGCTTGTGATGGAGGAGGAGGGGCAGTAATGATATATTATCATTTCTTTCCCCATATTGTGCTGCATTAAAGAGTTTAGCAAATGTCTGTTTTCTTACGGGGGTCTGTGTGTTAGCTTATCTACCAGTAGCAGCTGCTGCTGAGCACGTGTACGGCAACATGATGCGCCTAATACATTTAAACATTAGAGAGTCGTCTAGACCTGCTCTATGTGATAAAGCTCCCTGAAATAACTTGTGTTGTGATTTGGTGAAATATAAATAAAATTTAACCTATCTGGGAATTTGTCTCATCCCTACCAGAAACCAGCTTTCTCGTATTCATGACGTTTAAGAAATGAAAATAGTGCAGAAAGCCGACAGTCACCCAGCTACTGCAGCACGTGTCCATGATCCAGTACCATCCTACCAGGACAAAGGGAAAACCACGAGGCTGAGGCTCTGATAGAAAATGGACTCAAGTGGATATTTGGGAAGACACTAAATTATATTTCTAAAATGTATCACCATGGGACAAACAGAATCCAGTGGCAACAGTAAATGTAGATTTTGCAGTAAATGAAATCGGATGATCCAGTTAATTAGAATGCTCTTTTGTTAATCATGGACAGACAGCAGGTCAAAATCTGTAAATTGGAAATAATTCCCATTTATTCCTGCTGACATAGCGTGTTTTTGTATGTATAATCCGTGAGAACATGGAAACTACACGATGATGAGGCCTTTGTAGAGATTTGCTGACGTTCCCAGTCTCCTAATGCCTTTATATTTGACAAATTCAATGACCAGTGGGAACCCTGGTTAGAGAGAGAATGTCAGGTAAGTGTCCAAAGCATATGGGTAAACAAAAATTATTTAACAATTAGAAAAAAATTAATTACGGAAACCTGGAATGCTGGAGGGCCATGTGATAAAATAAAAACAACCAAGGTCAAAAAACAAAAGTTTGAAGACATGCAAGACAAAGGGAGGTGAAGTGGAAAAATACTTAAGAAGCAGACGTACCATTAGTCGGATACTTTGCAAACGACACAGAAAATCGTTTTACTGCCGGCATAGACAACAACTCTGAGGAAAAAAAAAAAAAAATTCACTAGTGTTACTTTGAGCCACAGTAGCTTGTATGTCATGTTTATCATTTCCCTGTTCTTTTCTAATGTGGACGCAGTGGTGGAAAGATCAACCAACACCTAGTTCAAAGAACAAGCCCTAACTGAAGGCACTGACACACATGTTTGAAGATGGCTGTGGGGCTACACATGGGTGGAGCGTCGTCTGATGGCAAAGTGAGATGAAATGTTTGAACTTAGGATGTGAAGAGTACACACCAAGAAACATACAACTTCAAAAATCAAGCCCAATATTCCGATCCAATTTGTGCTTCCTTCCTCTTCCTGCTAACCACGACAGGATCAACAACAATCCCAGGAAACAGTTAGATGCCGCTCAGCCCGTTCTGTTGTGTACGGAGACAACAATGAAAAGACCTGCCCAGAGTTAAGATGCTTCAGCGTGGAAAAGATGTTAAAAATGAAACCAACACTACACTCACGGAGGAGCATGGTCTGCAGTTAGCGTGTACTCGACCGCATGGAGACTAGAACGCTCCCTGGGATTCTTGAATATGAGCATGAGGAACAAGATGGATGACAAAGGCCGCCAGCAAGGCTACATGTGAGACAACCAGGAGGAGAGACTGTCTGTATAATACCACAGTGACACCTACAGGACGACATGACAACACATCAATGTCAGCTACACAATCAGGGCCAGGCATGGTGGCCATGTTTGATGCATCACCAAGCCGTGGATTTAACATTGACCGTTTATAAAGTTGTTATAGCGCACAGTGGCGCCATAGCTTTCTGACCATCAGCAGAAGGCCAGATAAAAAGTAAAGAGTGGAGGATGAGAATGTAAAACTACAGCTGTGTGACTTCTGCTACAGAGTCTTGATATATTACAGACTTGGAGACATCAGATCATCATGTTTCTCTTGAAGTATCACAAATGTTTGGTAAGTAAGCCGCCAGCAGGTGCTGGTGTTTTATTTAATCTATAACCAAGTTCATCTTCAGTGTGTAGATTTCACTGTAACCATGGGAACGTCTGACACTGAGCAGACTGTAACAGGAAGTCAGTGCAGCCATGGACAATGTGGAAAAACAAACACGGGAAGATCATGATGTGTGAGAATGAGGGGCAGGTAACGGACACGAACTGATGAACGGTTGCTTCATACATGCAGCAGTTCTAAAAATCATATTGTATGCTGTTCAGACTGGAAAAAACTTTCACTAACATCTCCACCAACAAACTGACGTGTGATCTCCGCTGCTAGAAATGCACCAAGTGCACGTTTATTACACTGTAGTACACTTACATCTGCATAGTGAATGTGAAGCCGTTGACATATTACACATGGCCTAAAATGTGTCTGAAGGGTTCACTGGGCCTGAGGCAGCATGTATACAAACTGCTGAAAACAAACACACCAGTTTGACTTAAAGTGGTGTGGAGGGAAAAGCAAAGATGGAACAGAAAAAAAAGAATGAAAATGGGAGTCTGAAAATCCAGAAATACATGGATCATGTATGAGCATACATACATGATGTTTATTCCTTCTCGATTCTCAGAGCACATATTCTTCCAGTCCAAATCAGTTCTACTGCTGTTAGTTTGTCCCCATACTAACCCTACCTACAGTTCACATTCTGCCCTGCAGGGCATCCATCTGAATGTCAGACCTACAATGTCCTACATGTCAGGGCTAAGAGGAGGAGCTGTGAGAGACACTGATCTGCTGTTGCCCTGTGCAGGTTTGTGATGGAGCGCTGTCTCAAACACGTACCGTCTTTGTAGGACAGACTGCCAGTGGAGAATTTTTTGCGATGTGCGCGTGCGTAGTCCTGCAGGTTAGGGGCGCTAGAGGACCCACCTAGGACAGTGGTGCTGAAGAGCCCGGCGCACTGAGAGCCTGCGAGGGGGTGGGGTGGGGGGTTAGTCACCACTACATATCATGCTGTTACTCAAACAACTAACCAGAGAGAGAGAGAGAGAGAGACAGAGAGAGAAAAAGACAGACAGGCAGACAGACAGGCAGGCACAAGGACCCAGAGGAGACCATGTGTCTCCATCTCTACACTCCTCACAAGAGGCTGCAGAAAGGTTTCTAGGTTTAGCCTTTATGTCAGGCTCGGGGGCTAAAAAGGAAAAATCCACCCTGAAATCCTCAGTTTTTCTTACCAGTTTGTGACACATTCAATATATTAAGTGCGATTTTGTTTCAACATAATTATGATGAAACAGAACGCAAAAGAGTAGCACAGAAAGAGAAAAGAGTTCGAGGCAAAAGCAACAAAATAAGATCCGTCATGGTGACTTTTCTGTGTAAAAAAAGTGTCTTCCTGTGTGACTGTTGAGCATCAGCACGGCAGCTTTCTCTTTAACAGCCACCACAGTCGTTCATAATGATCTGTATGGAGCTGCATAACAGTTACACACACAACTGACTAACTTCACGACGCAAAACCACCGTTTGTCTGGAACATGAGCCCAGCGTTTTTAAGATGTTCTCCACAAACCTTAAAAAGGGAAACTCTGGTATTTTTAAACCTGGGCCCCATTTTCCAATTTCTGGGGTCTAAATGACTAACGGTTACCAAAGGTTTTGGAATAAAAGTGCTCGTTTCTGCTGCTGACTCTGGTTCAGACTGTTATTCTAAGTGTCTGACAACATTATGGGATGGGGATCTCTGCAGGGTGTAAAATCATTTTTGTTTAACCAGAAACAGGACGTCTCGCTCTGACATCTCACGACAGGTTGAGTTGCTGCAGGAAGACGACAGTGGAAACGTGAGTCAGAGGTCACATAAAGGAACTACCAGAAAGAATTCATTTCCAAAGTCATGGCTGCATATTTAGCTGATTTCGACAATGTAGATGAGGCATTTGAATTCAATGGCCATCGCTATGTATTTGAGCCAGAGTACACGGATGAGCTCAACATCTCCAGATTGGAACAACAGTCTGAGCCAGAGTCAGCTGCTAAAACAAGCATTGTTAGTGGACGCACTTTGACTGCCGCTGTTGCCCCAAAAAGATTACGTTGCAGCCCGTTCGAGGATGTTGGCTGAGGCTATCTACTGGACCGATCTAGTCCTTTAGAGCTTTAACCACAGTGGAATCAAAACAAGATTCAAACGAGACTCTCCGTGCAAAAATACATTTTACTTCAGGAGGACGATAATCTCGGTCCTGGAAACTGGACCACCGAGTCTTAAAAGCAGGTGCTGCCTTTGAATTCTGTTAGAACACTGGAATAGTCAGATGTAAAATGTTTTTGAGGACTGACTTTAATCCCAAAACATATCTGGAGGCTAGTTTTCTCCATCTGGAGAAATGATGCAAAGACGAGCAGCCACACAGTGAAAACATTATTCCCTTTATTGATAATGTCCTTCCAGACCAAAAGTCGTCTAATGAAACCCGTCCCTCCTACTCAGCCATTTCACACTGTCATCTCGACACACAGTTGCCATGGAAACTGGGCATTATGACACCTACCTAATCCACTTTGTTTCATCTCAGGGGACTGCCGTGAGCAGAGCGAGAACAGGCGATAACTGCCCACTTTGGAGGAGGACGTCTCCGACAGAACCTGGAACACAAACACACAGCAGCCTCAGGCAGCGGTAACAGGGTTTCATATCATGCACCAGTCTCCACTGCTGGCTGCAGGTCTATTAAACTCATTATTATTATTATAATAATAATAATTATATAAGTGAGTAAATGTTGGCTCAACAGACTGGTGATCTGATATTTGATAGTGTCTTCATGGACATAACTAACACTGAAACAAACAGGACTCTGGTGTAATGTCAGGTGGAGTAGTCTGCATCACCTCCATGGATCCAGTCTTGTGGTTGCGTATGAGTGGGGACCTCCTCTGAATGGTGATTGGCTCTGACAGCGGCACGGCGCGGTCCGTCTCATCTCGCGAGAGGTCCTCCAGGCTGCCGGGGTCGGGCTGCTTCTGCCCGTTCTGAGCGAGCAGAGGGAGAGACAGAGAATACGCATGCTGCTATTCGCGGAACAAAAAACACGGCCACGGTGCTTGGGTGCGATTCTACCTGCCGGGCTACCTCTGCAGAAGCGGGCCTGAAGCCAAAGCCGGTGGGAGCGTTCTCCTCCTCCTCCACGCCTTTGACTCCGGGGCTGAAGTGAAGCTCTACGTGGAAGCGCTCCTCTGAGGAGAGGTCCTTCAGGGGGAACAGACATGTCTCGAGCTGAATGATGCATTTTCTGATATGTTACTCTGTTGCTACACACCAGCCGCCAAGAACTCTGCCTGAATAAAACAAACTCTAAAATGGAAAATGTATCATTTAAAAACAGAAAATGTACAATCAAAAAATACACACAGAAGAATACAAATGTGAGCTTCTAGACTTTACTTACGTGTTTTATTCACTTACTTTATTTTATATATGTTGTAAAAGCTCATTCTGTTTTCATTTGTTTTATTATTGTATACATTTTGTATCCCTCTTATCAATTTTATTTGTCTTGTTAATCTTTATCTAGTGTTTATTCCAGTTTTTATTATTAGAGCTTTTAAATCTATTACATTTTCTTTTATCTTATTATCTGTGAAGTACTTTGAACTGCACTAACCTGTATGAAAGGTGCTGTACAAATACATTTTGATTGATTGATTGAGCAGTTTTCAATAATCTGATGTGGACTAAGTTCAGCCAGTATCACAGCGTATTGGGGTTGAATACTAATAATTTATGTAGCAGGTGAACTTGTTGAGCAACAGTGAAGGTTATATTATGTAGTGTTGTTCAGTACAGACAGGTGGACTGTCTGTCTGTGCCTGGACAGAACACATAAGCAACAAAAGCACTACCTTATTGTTGTCCTCATACAACATGATGACAATCTGTGTCATGTAGTTGAGCTCAGAGACAGCACTGAGGTAATCCATGGCACGCTTCCACTGCTGGTCCTTCTCTTCCTGTCGCAAACACACAAAAAACCTCCGTTTCAGCTTTTACCCCCATCTGAGGCACATTCTGTAGGACTGATGTTTGATTGCTTACGTCGAGCAAGCCTCCATAGCGGAAAATGCTGAGCAGGGAGTGGACGTGACTCTCACTGGTGAAATACAAACGTGTCCTGACGTGGCGCCCGGGAGACATCACTCCCCGAGAGTACCTGTGAACGAGACACAGCTGTGCTACGTGCTCCAAGCAGCCGGTCCAAACTCTTTCCATCTAAACAATTCAATGAACTCTTGATCACAGACTCACAGAGGGTGCAGTTTGTTGACGGACTCATCCTCGTGGGTCCTCTGCAGGTCAAGCTGGATCTTTCTGACCAGTGGGAGGCAGTAGGCGTATGCTATGTCCAATTTCTCTACTTTATTTATGCCATATTCCTGCACAAACAAGAAATGTGTTCAAATACTACACAACTGCTGAAGACGTAATAGACTTACAGAACATGAATTAGCAACAAATCTTTGCTTTTAAGGTATACGAGCAGAGTTCAAAGGTATGCAACTGTAAAAACATATAACTTGCCAGGTTATGATGTTTCCATGTGTGGTTTTAATGTAAAGCACTGTAACAAAGCAGCCTCAATAAATAACATCTTTACAGAGTTCATTTTTAAATCCAGCATCTGTGCTTTCCTTCTGGTTCTCTAAGCTCATCTTGAATTCTCATCAAAAAATACAAGAGAAAAAATGCAATCCTTAAACACAAAATGTTTGTTTGCAGTCGACCCCAGTCCTCTCACCTGCGGGATGACGACGTCAGCCAACGCTCGCGACAGTCTGAACAGCTCCAGCGTGTCCTCCAGGCCCAGGGTAGCGTTGTGGATGACATCGTACTTCACGCAGTCGTAAATGTCAGGTATTTTACTGATGTCGTAGCGGCCGTTCTTCATGCGGAAGTCCCTCTCAAGTTTGGACCAGCGCTGCAGCATCAGCTCCAGTGTCTCACTGTGGTACAGCTGCAGGTCTGGTGAGATTATTTTAAGAAGTTCACTGCATGCATTACTGACAAATCAAACTCAATTTGATTTTGAAATTCCTTCCAGTCAAAACATGATGTAAAACAAGATACTGATTCAGCAAAGACTGCAGCTTTTCAAAGCTTTGTGGGCCACAAGTGAAATTCCACTCATCTATTGGAGACAAAACACACCTGTACACATCTAACCAAAATATCTGCGTGGCTGTAAACCACCTGTGGTAAGTGCCATGACTTCTTTCTACACGCAGGTGCTCACACTTATTGATCTTGATGTTCTTGTTGCAGTGGCTTGTTCCATTCCAACACAAACTCCAAGTACATTCATAAATAAAACAGGCCTTTACAAACTAAATTGAAAGATTCTTGTCTTCACGATTCTTTTATATTCTACCAGTCTCTTTGTTGTGGTCTATTGTTCGATGGCTTCCAGCTATCACCTACCTGATTCTATTCATCTGTGGGACAGTGAAAGCCATTTGCTCCTATATTCCTTTTGCCAGCCTTTCACCTAAAATGGCATTAAAAGCAAAACGGTCTCTAACATTAAGTCAAAAATGTTTTATTTCAGACTCATATATCCCCCCGCTGACAGCTGCCATGGTAACCATGGCTGACTGGTGTGTGTATGTGCTCTACCAGGCTCAGTAGCTCAGCTGACCTTCTCGTTGCAATGACAATGTGGTGTGCCAAAACTAAAGCGCTTACAACCTTGTGGTCACTAAGGCTGACAGAGGAGGTTGCTCACCAGCTGATTTGGGGTCCTCCATCCTTTTGCGGATCTGGGAGGTGAGGCTCTGAATGAGGGCGTAGACCCGGTCACATGTGGCCACTGGGTTCTGGACTATCTTCATTGAATTCACCAAAGAGGCACTGCAGGTCGGGGCCAGCTGTCTCACACAAACACACACACCACTTTCATTAAAAATCCAATTACAGCAAACAAATGAACAGTGAATGCCAAACCGCACACATCTGTGTGACTGTCATTTGCCTTCACAGCAAAATGTTGGAGAAACACAATTAATGTGCAAACACTTATCTCAAGAAATACAATCCTCTGCTTTCATCACGACAGGTTAGTAACCCGCTCAACGATCAAAGGAGATGTGGACACAGAAAATTAAAGGTTAAAAGGTGACCCCTTGTCTCTACATATCGTCTAACAATTACTGTGGGAAACGTTTGCCAAAAATAAAATCTTGCTTTAATTTTTAGTTTAAGTAGAGATGTGAGAATACATCGAGTATTTAAAACTACAGTTTGGGCGGAGCAGCAGTAACATTTTGAACATTTTGACGTGTGCGTCAAAGTGTAACCACAAAACAGTGCCAGCCTGTGAGCTGCTCAAAATATGCAGTTATGGTGCGAGTGCCTCAATGGCACGGTCACTGCAGCCAACGAATGAATCAAAAGCAACTTTTTAAATCATCTATCAGGCTCTTTCTGGTCATCCCAAGAATTAGTAGCATAAACAGCCATCTTGTTTCTCTCTTCCCATGGCTCAGTGTGACCTACAGACTGATCTTTTCTGCCTACAATATACTAGAAGAGTCAAGTCCTGACAGAGACCTGTTCATGCACCTCCATGTTTACCATCTACCCGGTCTCTGCATCCTGTTTGGCGCTTGAGAGCGCGCACCACTTGATGGTTGACAGTATCACATCATTGCGCCAAGACTAAAAATGTCAGGTAAAATTAAACACGAGCTGGGACTGAGCCTTAATCGAGTGAAATTACTTGAAAAGTCCGGCATTAGTTGCAGTTCATCTGTAAATTAAAGTGTGCTGTAGCTGATCAGAATGCTGCCAGCAGCATAAAAGGTCATGAAACATGACAGACCTCCGATGCTTCCTGTGTAAAACAGCCAGGCTGCACAGAAACAAGCGTTTCCCTCCTCAGACCCTCACAGGACAGACACACGTTTAGCTGAGAGTTAGCACACAGTTAGCTAATCACCCGATCAAAGTCTTCATCTGTGAAGTCCCTGTCCTTCTGCAGAATCTCATGGAGTCGGGCCTTGACGCGGTGCTGGCAGCTGCTCAGCGAGTCGCTGTCGTTGTCCAGCAGTCCGTTCATGTTGGCGCTCTTCACCATCTGCACCAGGATGGGCGTCAGCTCGCCCTCCAGAGCCAGCAAACCCTGCTCACACGGACAAAACCAAGTGGAAATCTGTCATTTGTTCTGGCAACATCTTTGATGCAAAGTGATAATTAGCTAACGCTCTGATATCTCACCAGTGACAACTGCCATGAGCTGTTTAACTTTGACCAAGGACACTAAATACTGTGACATGATGCTCCTGTTGACAGTGTCATTTCTACACTATATAACTAAACTGTTTCAAACTGATTTAACAGTTTACATTCACAGTTGTTACATATCTCCAGCTGACAGTACTGGACATCTCCCAGCAGGCTGTTAATCTCTGAAAGGCAGAAATGACTAGCTCAGAGAAGGTTGCTGTCTGTTTCAGAGCACCTTGCCTTTTCTGTTAATGTAATTTGTGACTCTGTAGGTGGCGCTCTTTTCTTTTTATTGAACTATGCAGTATTTTCTATTCATTTTCAGACTGACAATGAATCTGCACGCTGATGAATCTGTACGTTTACAGAAGGGTCACCTCCTGTAACTGCTTATTGATGCACACATGCAACAGAAAAGGCATCTTATAATCCTGCAAACCTTTGCAAAGGCTGCGGCCGTCATCTGCACCCGACCTTCATCAGATGCATATATCTTCAGGTCATGTCTGTAGGTGCTGTGTAGCCGCAGTAAGCCGCAGCCTGGAAATCCAGCATAGTCTCCTACAGAAACACAGTGGACAACATTAGTCAACACACAGACAGGCTGGTTTAAAAGTGGCTGTATATACCAGGACAGTTTGGGATGATGTCACCACCTTGGTATCAACAGACGGACTTCTCTTCTTTGATAAATCCAGAGCTAGCTGCCACTCTGAACCATCTGCAACTGGGCTAAAATGTCCTCAATTGTGTGCCTTGCCTCAATGAAGAGTGTCACTTTCCTTCCCTTTATTCTTCTTCATATTCCCTTCGCTTTCTTCCTCATTCTTTCGCAGCAAAGGTTGGATTTTATCACCGCAGTGTCTTATTTCCTTTTGTTATGGGTCACTTCTTTGATCTATAAAATGTGCACACCTTCAGGAAAGTACTGCACAGTAAAACCAGACGTATGGAAGTAAGAAATGAGAACAGCAGCAATAAAGGAGAGCGAGAGGCAGACGGAGCGATGAGCTGTAGTTGGGCAGCACTGCATTTAAAATACAAAAACATAGTATATGTATAACAGCAGATTTTACAGTCTAGACCTGCTCTACATGAACAAGTGTCTGATATGACGCTCTGTAAATAAAACTGAATTGCTTTGACTGTAAGTAACAGTATTTTTGACCCACTTCTCACGTCCCTCTTTCGGTCTCTCGTTCTGACCTCATGTGGATCAGTGGCTGATGCTACAGCAACAGCAATGATGGTGGTTTTCATATGCAGCCCTTTCTGTGCTTAAGACTGTATAACTTAGTTGTTTTAATACCTACCTAACCAACACTGACTACAGATATCTGAACTTGTATTACCAGCTGGAGACTCATCCAAACAAACTTAATACTGTTATGATCCTGGAAGGGCAGATGGCAGTGAAGGGTTGAGACTCCATCACATTGTTGCAGTGAGAAAACGCTGCTGAGAGTCTCACCTTGTCCTCCAGGGTACATACAGCGGAAGGCCCTTCCCAGCTCCTCGGCCTGTACTCTGCCAGCAGGAGTCAGCTCTCCTCCCCACTTCAGCACCAGCAGCAGAGATGGACCTTCCTTGCGCGTGTCTGAAAACCAAATTCAGAGCATCGCAGCTAACAGTCACTTCAGAGATTTGGCCAGCTTGAGCTAGGTAACATACGACTTTGAGTAGGCGGTGAAGACATTGCCTTATATCTTCCTACCTTCTTCCTCACTCGAGGTTTTGGGCTGCCCATGGGGCAGGTAAGTTAGTTGTACTTTTCTGTTGATCCCAGAGAAGTGGCCGTACCTTTATTAGCAAGAAAATAGAACAAATCTTCAGTTCAAGCTAAAGCTATTCATGCATAAACATGGCTGCATGCCTTCTTTTACCTCTGACAGCAAAGTGGAGGCTTGCCTTGCTAACGATAATGATGACTGCTAACAATGTGGTGTCATTCTAACTGTGAAGATAAATGTTTTAGACTAGTGTTTTTAAGTTTTGAGAAACACAATAGCATTCGTTTCTCTGTGTAGACGCTGTTCATAGCACATCACATTCTCTTGGAGTTGTGTGGTAGATTGTTACCTTTTAAAAACACATTTGTCAAAAGCACAGGAGGAAGCCAAAGACAAACTTAGGAAACACTCTCTAAACCGCTTTTAGGATATTCAACATACTTTGGAGTTATTGCTAAGTTTCAAGGCTTGCCAAAGCACCAGTATGGATTCAAAATCTGTAATTCATATCAGGTTTTAACATAATTTGCTGAAATGACCTAGAAATGAATGAAAAGAATATGAGATCAGGGACTAGTGGCTAATGAAGTGGCTCACATTTCCAGAACAGTCTTCAGCTGCTCCAGTTTGGACTTCTTCTCTTCTATTTCGCAGTCATTGTGCTGTCCCAGTTCTGCCAACAGCTGCCGTGTGATGTCCAGCACCTCCTGTTCGGGTTCAGAGCAACAGGCTGTCAGAGACCGTACAGCGCTGAGCAGGCCGAGAGGTATTACAGGGTAAACGCTGGCCTCACCATGCCTTTGTCTGAATTATTGTTACCTGCAGCTGTTTTGGCTTCTTCAGCTTTAACTTCCCTGTTTTGTATCCTCCATATTTTTCAAATAGATCAAAGAACCTGGATGAAACCAAGACAAACGCCAAATTAATTGAAATTCTTTAAGTGTGAAAGCGGTAACAGAGATAACCTACATGGGGTTGCGAACTTCCATCTTCATCTTCTGTTTGGGCGTTCTGTCTCCATGGCGGATGACAGCGATGACACAGCGCAGCTCCATCCTGAAGAGTGCAAGAGGAAGTCCACAGTAACATCCCATTAATGCACTCTATTTCACTGGTGTTGGATTACAGCAATCTTGCAGCTGTATACAACATTTACAAAGAGGTTATGCAGCATCAACTAACGGAAGAGGACAATCTTTACATGAATAAATTAGGAAAAGACAAATAAGGAGCTACGAGCTACCAGACAACCAGATCATTGTGTTGGGTTTAAAGTGTCCTAATAGTTTAGTTAAATAAAGTAGCTGCATTTTTACAGGTAGTTCAACTTGTGAACGGCATGTGACTGTCTGATTATGAGACCTTGGGAAAAAAAGAAAAGCATTTTCCAAAAAAACCCCAAAACATTTAAACACAATAAAGTGATTGAAAACAACTTAATATTTATATCTGCATTCCTGATATACATAGAGCAGGTAACTCCTTAAATTATTATTCTCATCCTCATTCCAGTGGTTTACAGTACATAGTATTGTCACCATTTACTAGACTGACTGCAAATACAGTTAGTTTATTCAGAGTACACTGAACACACCTCCACTGAAAACATATTGCTAAACTGGTCTTAATAATGCAACAGGATGACTCACATGGTCCCTGAAGTAGTAGGAACGATGGGGATGTCCTCTGCCTCGGTAGGGATGGACCAAGGGATCTGAAACTGAGGAGCCAGCTCACGCATCACGATGTTCCTAAAGAGCCGTGAAGGGTCACACGTTCAATCAACACATCTGAACGGGAAATTAACCAAAGCAAGCGCCGAAGAAAATGGTCGTGTGGATGAGGAAAGACAAAAAATATATCACCGTACCCGAGGATCTTGGCACAGTCGTCATAGTACTTCATCGAGTTCTTCACGAAACTGAAACCATTGACGTCACACACATATGAGTGTCCATTGGCTCGGAGGAGATCGAAGCCACACACAGTTTGCTGCAGCGAGAGGACAGGAGGACACGTTTCTTTCACCGACGAGATGCAACAGCATCAGCAACGCAGCGAAGCAACAGGTAAGCTGGGACAAAGCAAATTTTCTTTGCCAACCTTGAATGCTAGGCAGACCTTCCGGGCCACCAGTTTCTCCATGGCTGACAGCATGACGGGGTAGCGGACCTCCTTCCCCTCGCTGTCTCTCTCCACCTTCCCGTCCAGAGCAGGGGACTTCCGAGCCTCGGCATGAGCATAGTCGGGCCCAACAGTGTACACCTGAAGTCCCACAAAACACCCACAACCGCCAATCATTCTTAATCTAAAAGCTGATTCTATAGACTGTTACAAATATTACTAGATTTACAGTTGCGACGTGGAAGCGTGGAGAAATCCACAATGTTACTTAAAGTGGCCAAAGGCTTCTTTTTTTGATGTAATGGCTACAGAATAATGACACCATCTGCGTTTAGGTTGGTTCATTACTAGCCACACTTTTACTATGCAGTTGTCTGCCACGGGTTCGATCTCCAGGAAAAATGAAGGCTCCATTTACAGCCCAAAGGAGGCGTGTCAACCTTTACCCAAAGGAAACAAGAAGAGGATAGTGCTCGGTGGTATCCGTTCACAGTGATCACTACGCCATCCATACTCTACCTTAACATCGGTGCCGTCTGTCGGCATGAACTCTTCATAGATGTAAGAGCCCGTCTTCCTCACGCTGCTCTCCGGTGAGTACACACTGCTCCGGCTCCCGATCTACACAAACCAGAATCAGTAGGTTTTCACACACGTTGGTGCACAAACATAGTAAAATGACAATAAAATGTGAAACAATATTCTAAAAAATACTGACGCTGAGCAGTGCAACAGTGCACACATCTTCTGTAACATCTATCACAATCTGAGTTAAAGGCTGCATCTCCATGTCCGACAGCCTGAGTCACGATAACGTTCTCTCTCTGACTCGTGCACCTTCACAAAAGAAGCCATTAAGTGGTGCAGGTTAATGCCTGGTGCACTGTAGTCTGTTCAGTTGATTAATAATTGCCATTGTTACTAAACAGATAAAAGGAAGGTGCACATTCAAAACGTCAAGACCAGCCAAGGGCCGAACCCTTTTTCAAATATAGCAGGAGTCCTGTTGCTTCAGCCACACGAGTGCACTTGGACAGTGAGAGGAGGGCTTGAGCCTAAAAGCAAAATCAGATCAAAGTCTAATGAGTCTCTTTAAATAGAATTAATCTAAGACAGTTTGGTCAGTGTTTGTGCAATACTTCTGTTGTCCCATATTTGAGCGGTCTGTCAATGAAATGGAAAATGCAAATCTCATTCAGGATGCATTTTTGTTTATCTCCATTGATT
>JAVQJF010054501.1:0-16150 GCA_036023855.1 Gadopsis marmoratus | reverse complement strand
TCTTTATATTTCCACATTTATTGTCGTATTCTTTTATTCTTTTATTTATTTCTCTTTATATTTCCACATTTATTGTCGTATTCTTTTATTCTTTTATTTACATATTTATTCTTTATTGTGACACTCCTATCATTCCATACATGTTTACAATATTCTTGCCAGGTCAAATTAACATTATCATCTCTGACAATAGCTACTCTTATGGATGTATTTTTGTTGTTAAAAAGAAATTGCAAATTACTCACATCTAGTCGAGGTTATTTGGCACATCACTGACACGGTCAGGTTTGAGCAACCGGTTTATATTTGTGAATAGTGTTATAGAATCATTTTTACATTCTGCAATCTTCTGGAGAAATTAGCTCTTATGGCAAAGCGAATGACTAAGTTAAAAGATATTATTTGCTCCTTGTACGTATTACGGTGGTCTTCTAGACCTGTTTTCCTCCACTTTCTGCTCTACAAGATCTCTTTTGTTCACAAACAGAATCAGTCATCCATGGTGATATTTTATAGAATTATGTCTTTTTTTCCCTGAGTGGTGCAGTTATATTTATAATATTCATCAAGTTGCCAATGAAAAAGTCTACCATTTCAGTTACTGAGCCTAACTCTTCTTTATTGTCATTTCCCGAGTATTTACATATCCAGAGAAGTGAGAAAAACTTTTCTCTACCAGTGCTTTTACACTAAAATATTTAAAAACAAACATTCGAATAAATAAAAAGATTAAAATAAACATATAAGAACATTTAAAATCAGGTAAGAACATTTCATTGTGGGATTGTCAAGTTTCATTGTGGGATGGAGCGGAAGAGGATGTAGATTATTTAACAGTTCTACAGCTTGTTGAGCATCCTACTGGACCTGCAGCAGATGCTCCCATATCTCTTCCCTGAAGGCAGGAGTAAGAACAGTCCCTGAGAGGGGTGGTGGGGGTCCTTTAACATGGTGGAGGCTCTGCAGATGCAGCGCTGATGGAAAATCTCCATCACAAAAGAGAGGGCGGCATCATTGATTTTGTTTACTCTATTTAGCTGCTGTTGTTCATAGGCTTTGCAGTTTCCAAACCAGGATGTGATGTTATAGGTGAGGATGCTTTCAATGTTGCCCCTGTAGAAGGTGATGAGATGTGGAGTGGAGAGTCCAGCCTTTCGGAGTCTACGGAGGAGATGGAGCCGCTGCTGTGCTTTTTTGACTACTGCTGTGGTGTTGGTGGTGGATGTCAGGTCATCAGATAGTTGAACTCCCAGATATCTGATGCTCCTGACCCTCTCCACAGCAGCTCCGTCCATGGTTAATGGTGTGTGGTGCCTGTCACCAGCTCTCCTGAAGTCAGTTACCATCTCCTTTGTTTTTTCCACATTCAGTACCAGGTTGTAAGATGAACACCATGATGTGGGTTTCTCCACCTCCATCATGTATGCAGACTCATCATTACCACTAATGAGACCCACCACTGTTGTGTCATCAGCAAACGTTATGATATGGTTGTTGCTTAATGTGGCAGTACAGTCATGGGTGAGCAGACAGAACTTTTTCTTATATCAGTTTATATCACAAAGCTTGGATACAGTAACCAGTTCAGAGAATATACACTGAGTTTCAGTATCTAGTGATCTTTTACAAACAGTCATTTATTTTGTGCATGTGGGTGCCGGTAAGAGGGCATCGAAAAATACACAAAAGTGATCAGAAAGCATGAAGTCAATCACAGGAACATTGGCAACGTATAGACCTTTTGATGTCAAGTGTCAAGTGTATTCCCAAGATGGTGGGTCGGCTCGGTGACATGCTGCTGGGTGAATTCCAGATTCTCAAGTAATGTTTTGAACTCCAGTGACAAGGAGTCACTGTTTGTGAGATTAAATGCATGTTAAAATCACCAGTAATGGCAATTCTGTCATAGCTCAGTATGATGGAGGATAGAAACTCTTGAGAATTCAAACAGGAAACAAGGATTGGGCTTAGAAGGATAGTAAATAACAGCACAGAGGACAGGGTCTGCACTGTACAATTAGAATAAAAGGACCTCACAGCTTATAAAGTTATTGACAGATAGCTGAATACATTTATAGCGCTTTTTATATACAACAGCAAGTCCACCACCACTGGGTCTAGGCAAGATAAAGCTTTCAATTTGCAGTGGACATAGCTCAGCAAGCTGGCTGTAATCATTTGGCTTCAACCATGTCTCATTTGAAAACATAAAATCAAGATTTCTGGAAGCGATAAAATCATTTAGGATAAAAGTTTTGTTGCTAAGTGATTTTACATTAAAAAGACACAGCTTAAATAACCAAGCCTGGTGGTGGTGTGTAGCCGGGATGGTTGATTTTATGGTAAAGCGCCCTAGAGGGACTGTAATTAAATTTGTAGCAATGACAGCTTTTTTTGTTTTGCATTTTGAAAATAATATTCTGGGGGGAATAATAACAGGCAACGTAATGAGGGAAGGGGGTGTTGGCTTTATATGGGGTATACTGTAGGTCTTATTTGATAAGGATTGGCCATAGTATCGAGTTCCCGCCCATGCACCCGTCTGAACTAATTACGACGTCACACCCTCCTTTTATAGCATCAAATAACTAATCAAATCCAAATTTATAATTAATAAAACACTTGAACATATAATCGCATTATAAGAACTACCTAAAATGACAGAAGCCATCTTTGTGTACTTTTGATTTTTCAGTTTGGCTCATGTCCCATCCTCTAACATGGAGGGGGCGGGGTTTATGGCCTATAACGTAGCCAGCCACAGTGTGACGATCGAGATGTTTTGGCTTCACTTTTGGGAAGCTGTCATGTCATCCATCTTTATATACAGTCTATGGTTTATACAAACATTTCTGCCCTGCCCAGTATATGGGCATATACCATATACTGTATATCCCTGCTTCTCCAGCCTTAATCCCAGCTAATTAAAAGGGTCAAACCATCAGAAAGAAACAGTGTTTGGACAGATAAAGCTACAGCAACTCTGCAGGATTGTTTTGAGTGCTGACTCAAAATGGCACATGTTGTGTACTGCACTGTCCTCCCTGTACATGTAGTGGATCTCACTCTGCATTGTGTTGGTGAAAATGTAATGCCTTCCATGAATGGTCAAAGCTGTTTATTGTCCATAACAAGGTTGCTCCTGCATAAACACTCCCCGTGCCTGTGTTCACATCATGAGCAAAATCACTACATGCTTCACACTAACGGATGAAAACTCGACAGTACACGCTAGCATAATGTAACTTGACAGTACAAGCTAGCATCGCGGCCACATGGCAGCTCTGCTGCACACATATTGCAACACCTTTTTCCTTAATTAGTGGGTTTCTGCATAAAAACAAATACAATTGTAACTCTAAACAATTACAATGTCGATAGTTTGACTTCACATTTGTTCAAAGCAACTTAACATTAGACATATGCCCGGGTGAAAAAAGGAAGTAACGAGCACTGAAGCTCACCAAATACGAAATACGACATTACAAAATAAAACTATGGCCCTACTTCCTGTTATAACCCAGAATATCTCATCATTTGTAGATAAGTGACCCATCTTTACATGAAAATACACTTAGTGTCATAACATATTTCCAGCATTCTTAGAAACATAACACAAATACGGAATATATATACCAAAAAATAATAGTCTACCCTTAATTCACAGGAGATATACCACAAATATACAATGTCCTGTTCATGATACAGCGCAGCAACATACTACTACTACATACACATATGACTGTGTGACCAGGTTCAACACCAATTCCTTCCATCATTAACTTTGCTGATGGCACAGTGGTGGTGGGCCTGGTCTCTGACAATGATGAGAAGGCCTATCTGGAGGAAGTGGCTGACCTGTCACTCAGGTGCCCGATAAGAGTCCAAACCAAGGAGCTGATTGTGGAATTCAGGAGAGCACAGCAACAGAGGACGTAAATGCCACTGAGGATTAATGAGGATTAATGAGGATTAATCAAGTGCTATGAGATAACTCTGTTATGATATAGCGCTATATAAATAAAATTCAATTGAATTGAATTCATGGGACTACTGTGAAGAGGGTGAGCAGCTTCAAAACCTGGGAGTCCACATCACAGAGAATCTGACATGGACAGCACAAACAGACACTCTGGTGTGAAAGGCAAGGAAGCACCTTTACCACCTCAGGCAGCTGAGGAAATTCAGAGTCTTTCTGTGGTTACTTCAGTCCTTCTACTCTGGAGCTGTAGAGAGCATAGGAAACATCAATGCCTGGTTTGGCACCAGCTCCACTCAGGATAGGAAGGCTCTGCTGGAACTACACTCACCTACCTGCAGGACCAGAGGTTGTAGGATCATGAAGGATCCTCACCACCCCAACTACAGACTGGTACACCCTTCAGGCAAGCGCCTCTGCAGACACGCAGCCAAAAAAGAAAGACTGAGACAGAGTTTCTGTCCTCAGGACATTAGACTGGAGAACACTGGTCTCACCAGGGCTCCCCCGATCAAGTTCCACATCCCATTATCTCATACACACATATATAAGTACACATAGACACGACACATTGGCTAGCATTCTTGCAGTCCAGATTTGGACCTGTGTTTTGTTGATTTCTGTGCGTAAGACTGTGGTTATTCCAGGCATCACTGAAGTTGTGTAGTCTTCTCTGAATTTCTGGCAGAAAAACAACTTGCAGTGAGACTTTGTGGAGGTCCTCCTCAGGATCAAGAAGCTCAGAATTCTCAAGTGTAGAATGTATCATAGAAAGATTGTAGAACGTGCAGAAACACATCTCCCCAAAAACGTTGTAGCCTTTGGTTATGGACAGATTCACCTGTGATGTGACTTCTCCTCCCCACGCCTTGAACAAGATTCATGAACAGTGCCATACAGGCAGCTTGCTTTCACGAACTGTGTCAGTACAGTGGAGGCACGATTATTTGTGTTGCAGTTTAAGTATGTAATCAGACATGAGTTTCCATCAATGACTCCATGGATTTATAAAAATAAAAGGAGAAAGATACAGATTGATGCAGTTGGATTTGAACATTAATATGTCTCAGATTGTTTTTACCACCTCTAGATTATTTAATTTAAAACTAAACAGTAAATGCATGTCTGCAGTCTTAATACAAAATACCAGGCCAGTTACCTTATGAGGCGTACGTTTCCACCGATGTATCATAAACTGATGAGGAACATGGTACACCCTTAGGGTCATGGCACTGCTCCACCTTGGTGAAGCTGCAGCAGGATTCATCTGGGCCAACACGTCCAGTATCCTACACTGTGGAACCAACAGCCCCCCTCAGCACGCAGAAATACTCTCATCATCTAAACAAGATGAAACCAATCAATTAACAAACAATATTTCCAGCTAACTGTATTGCTGACACAAGTTAAAACAACTTGTTATAGCTCAAGAGAAACATAAAATCTTCTGTACCTCACTTAGGATAAAGACCATGAAGTCTTGTAATTTGTTGGATGAGCTCTTGGTCTGTCAATGGCAGATGCCCTCTACAAACAGACACTCCAAGCAGATTAGTTTTTCATACAAAAATGATGAGGAGCAGCCAAACATGCCAGCCATTTGCTTGACAGTGTATCCTTATCTCAGGACTCTATTTGCTGCCTTGAAACATCAATGCCTGCTCTGCCATGGCCTCCTGAAGAAATAGGCAATGAACAGGATTAGGAAAATTGCTTTCAAAATATATGCATTTCAGATTCCTGTTTACCTTCTTAAATTGTAATACACTCTCTAAATGTCTAAAGATCCCGCATCTAAATTTCTACCGGAAAATTCTTGTTAACATGCTGTAATAAACCTTTTTTTAAGGCTATCTAGTATGCCAATTAAACATAATGTACATTTCCATCTCTTTAATTGGATAAATTCACTTTCAAACACATTTTGTTGTTCTGGATTACTTATTTAAAGTGTTATTCTCCTATTTCAGTCACTGCGTGTTAACGTGTTAATTTTCCCAAAGTGTATGTGCAGTAACGTGCCACAAGATGGCATTTATATATTATAGAGCTACATTACACAATAGCTGTATAATCCCTCCAAATATTTAGCAATAAAAGCCTTGTTAGGAAATGAAGGGATCATGTTCCCTGAAACATTGAAGAGCTTTTAATTCAAAAGGGATACAGGAAGCTCTTTAACAGCGTAATGCTGTAACCTACGGTAATACTACGTAAATTCTTTTGCAAACTATTTTGCAGTGACAATAACTATGTTTTATTTAACAAGCTTGATTGGCAAACCCACATAACTGCAGTCATGTTCATTTAGGCTTCATCATTTTACCTGTCTAGTCATTTTGCACATAGTCTTAGCTAACTTTGCCCTGTTGACCTCGTCAAGCTAAATTCATTTTCGTGTTTTACTGCGGCGGCCCGACATGGTGAACTGTTACCAGCGCAAACACTGAGTCCTTAGTTGTTTTCCAGCCTGGTAAAAGTTTTTTGTCCCACTGATCCAGCACTTAGCTGAACCGCTTCGACTAACAGAGAAGCATCTCGATGTGAATGAAAACCACGTCTCTGATCTCCAGAAGGCAGCTTCTTAATTCATCTTCCGTCTCTGTAGAACGTTGGCGCGCAGTTCCCTCTGACCGGAAACACCTTGTTCATACGCGAGTTCAATGGCAAAACACTTCCGTTGGATTGTAATAATCACTTGCCATGTTCTTCTTCTTCTTCGAGTTGAGATGGCGGTTAGTAAACCAGTTTATAGAGCCGCATTATCGACATTATCTCTACAGTAGATGTGTTGTCTAACATCCCAAAGGAAAAGCGTTTTCACAAAGCAGCAGCCATTGTTGAATACTCATGAGTTAGACAGCCTATTTCAAATTGGACCAATGGCTTTATGTTACTTTATGACGTGATGATATGTCGGAACATATCGGAAGTGCATTCCACTGGTCACAATCCCTTTTTCAACATGTCAAAATTAACTATTTACTGTGGATTTACTAGTGAAAAAGCAATTACTGATCTATAATTGAATTAAAGATATCTGTAAATCAGTTTTGACTAGTCACAATTTTTACAGGTGAAAATATATTTGTAACATGTCAAAATTGCTTTACAGATATGTTAAATTAATGTCCACTAGTGAAAACTAAATCTGATTAAATGGTAAAAGGGTTTGCCGTAGACCACGTGAAGGCGGTAATCGCCGTAATTCCCACAGTCTTTGAAGGGGACACCACAGCAACAGCGCATGCGCTTGACGTCGCTTCAGCCTGAACGCATCAGAACGGAGCTAAACGAGCTAAACCGGGTAAGATACGCGGGTTAAACGCGCACTTTCAAGGGTCACACACGCAGACAGTTTATCTAGACCTGGTCCAGCGCGGTCCGGACCCGAAGAAGCAGCTTCGTGAAGACGACGACGTTTTCCAAAAGTGAAAGTTGCCATGTTGAAGCCGCAGCGCGCCACTAATGTGTTGTTTCATGGTTGTAGAGTGTTGCCAGGTTCGCTGCACGTCCTCCGAAATCACCAACAAGCCCTAAAGGTTCGTGTAACTGTCGTGTTCTAATATCGAAGGGACTCGGATTATGTCCAGGATTCTGCTCTTTAAAATCGAGCAGATTTATTCGAACTGCAGAGTATATGCAATACAACACTACTCGATGGAGGGCGCTGTGCTCAGTGATCCACAGTCCACACTTTGTAGAATGGCCCGGTCTCCTGATCTGAACACAGTTTTCTACTGTTCTAAACTGGGCGTGTCTTCCTCCGTTGGACGGCTGGGTCCAGGTCCTATTGGCCCCCTGTTGGCGCGCAGGCGTGGCCACGCCTCCAGGCGCTTCTCCTCGTCCAATGGATCTTCAGTCGAGCCTCTGAAGGAGGAGCGTAGCTCTAAAACAGGAAGTTCCTGACAACAACTGCGGTGCATCATGTTTAGGTGTCCTGAGTGTTTGAGTCCAGGAAGTAACCTCAGACTCAGAACATTACGTTCCTCATGAGCAAACCATTACACTTATCTAATACATATATGGTAATTATTAATGTTTGGCTCACAGTAAACATTCATCGCAACATATCTTGTACTACACATACAATGAGCCTTACATTTATTATTATTTTTACCACATAACTTCGCTGTGCGTTTGTGTTTCGGGTGGTTTTTGAATGGACTTTGGTGCAGGTCTCCAACAAAGCTGCATGTGAAGTGCATTGTTGGCCAGTTTACATGCACATTTTATATTGAACGTATTACAACTGCAGTTTCATCTTAGCACCAATGTCCATGAGGTGTTGTTGATGGACTGTCCCTGTTTCAGGGACATGAGGGAGCTGGAGGACATCAGCCGACACATTCAGGACAGGATCTCGTCCCTGCAGCGCCTGCTGGATCTGTCAGCTGTTGGTGTGACACAGTGATTCATACGAGGCCAGAACTGTTCACATCTCCTGCTGTTAAAGAGGTTAACAGTCTGTCTAAAACACGTTTCTCTCTCTACCTTTAGAATGGCCTCAAAGTAAGATCAATAAACTTGGACAAGAACTCTTTGCATTAGAGAGACTTGTGGAGGAGTTTGAAAACTGTGTTGGACGACAGAAAGATCAACTAAAGCATCTGAAGGTAAGATGGAGGCCTGCAGTCGGTGCTAAACTCAGCTCGTCATGCAGCTGCTTTACACTGGAATCCATCCAGGTGCCAATATTGATATTTAATATTACTCAACATTAAGATAATATGACTACAGTCCGTAGAGGGGGGGGCATTGTAGTGTCAGTGTGGACAAACGCTGTAGCAGAGACGCTATTTCTAAATGAGCTCAGAAGCACTTAATGATCAAGACGTACGTCTGTTTGTGTTTCAGGAAGTTGAGGAGTTTTTCCAGAAGGATTTGGAGGAGGTCCAGCACATGAAGGACAACATACCTGCACACATGCCCAAGAGGACCCCCGTCCCAGCAAGGTGAGGACACGATTATGAGATATATCTATATATATATATATATAGATATATCTCATGATACACAGATGAGTATAACGTGATTTTTAGGTTTGTCTATGGAGTTATATTCCTATCTTTAATCAAGAGCATGCTCTTTCAATTTGAGAGCATACTTTGGTAATTTCATCTTCAGATTTTGTGCTCTGGCACCAAAATAACACTTGCTGACACTTGGATTTCTGCTTGATAAGTTACAGTGGTCAAACCAGCAGGCTTTCTGAACAGTGCACGGTGCTGAAATTAACTCTAATAAACGTTCCAGATTAATTACACATAAATCATATCATTTAGCCCTTTTGACCAGAACAGATTTGTGTCAACACCAGTACTTTTATCCAATTATAAATGAAGCAAAGTATCAGCAATAATATACGTTTTCTGCCAAATAAATGCTGTTGAGATGCCAAATGCTCCCCATTGTCTATGTCTGAGACTTAATCACACAACAGTTGGTAGTTAACCTACATTATTTTGTCTTTAAGATGTCTTCTCTTACATTACCAACAGAGTGAAAGAAGGTAGAATCATGTTTTCAGTTGAGTATCCCCTTTTAACTTTGGAATATCGTGATATAAACCGTAAAAAACTAAACAAATACCGTGATATAAATTTGAGGTCATATCGCCCCCCCATGTTGAAACGATCCAGAAAAGGCGACTCAGCACCGCCTTCCTTAACTGAGACACTTCAATACATGAAAAAACATCAGCAGAATAAAAAATATTTTTATAATAAATCATTTCAATTGAAAAGTCGGTTCACGTCAGTCGAAACATGAAGTTTGAATGTCAACGAGCTGACGTTTGCAGATTCACGTGAGACCAGTGCCTCTTTGTGTCGGTCTTCTCTTAAACAGCAGCTAATCTTGTCTCTGACGCAGCTCACCGGCTGCCTTCGCAGCTCCTCTGGCTCGTGTTTTTTGGACCATCCACACGTGCATTGCCGTGCGTGCTAATAGAAAATGCCTTCAGCTCCGAGTGTCTGACTGGTGTCTCGTGTTTAATGTGCTTTCATCTCTCAGTGGAAGTGAACCTGAACTGAACCAGAACCAAGCAGCAGACGTTCAGCCATCCCAGCTGGAAAATGTCAAAAAGACCAACAAGGGCTTCAGCAGAGAGATGGAGTTTGTCACTATGCCAGAGTTTGAGAGCATCCCTCAGTGAGTATTATCTCCCACTAACATGAGATTGTATGATGAGCGATATTGTTCATGATGGTTTTGGGGTGTGCAGTGCAGCAACAGTCTGCTACACATGAATCTACTGGATAAAACAAGTGAGGAGAGAAGTATGAACCATCTTCTGTCGTCTCTACATGCAACCACTTCTCACCTGTACGACCTTGGAATGTTTGAAATTCCTACAGTTATTCCTCCAAATATATTCAAATCAGAAGGCCACGTATAAAGTTACACAATCACCACACGTGCCTGCATAGAGTACAATACAGCAGCAGTAATGGGGGGGTAAAGTCACATGTTGAGGCCATGTGTCGCTCCTAACAAACTCCACCAATACATATCTTTCATAACTGTCCTGCACACATTTGGAGTATGTGCTTTTATTAATCAACCCATTGCGGAACTAGCCAGTACGTCCACAGAACAGTTTTGGATTCTGCCTAAAGAGACAACGCAGGGCAATGGACCCCCGAAAGATTCAAAAACAACTTCAGTCTCAGCTCTTTCAAATCAAGATTTCTGCTTGTGCCTGGACCCCCTGTGAACAAAATGTCACGTTTGTCCTGAGGGTGGCGCCAGAGGAAAGGCCATAAATTGTTCCATAAATTCATCTACTGTGCTGTGAGCAGTTTACCTCTGGATGAACTTTGGTCAGCTGTGTAACAGGCTCACTTTAATGTCATAGCATGTTAGTTTAGTCTTTGATGATGATGACCACCTGATATAGCATGTCAAAGAGGAGGAGGTTTGTATTGCCGCAAGATATTGTGTGTGTTTTTTAAGCTCTATGTTGTTTTCTAAAGCTGAGCTTGTGTCCCACTCAGATACATGAAAGGACGTGTGTCATATGATCAGCTCAATGCTGCAGTGCTGGGCATCAACACAGCTGTAAAAGCCAAGTACAAGATCCTGCGTCAGCCAGTGAAAACTCTCAACAATCACACACGGAAGCTGCAGCAGCGCTTTAAGGACCAGGAGAGCAAAGATTCAAAAGGTATAGCAAGAGGAAAAGCTGACGCATCGGTGCTCGTAACCTGATTGAATTCTGATCCGAGCCCGTACATCAGAATAGCAATGCACTTTGTTTTTACCATGTTTGGTGTCGTGTTGGCAACGGTGAGTTCAAATGTTCCATAAATAAATAAACCCAACACGCACAGCGCAAAGAAATCTGCTATAACTCCAGAAACACTGCAGTTCCTGCACAACAGAATGCAAGTGAGCTGCAACACACAAAATGTTTCAAGGGGCATCAAAAGCTACTGCTAAAAGGCTAATGCTAATTTTAGCCAACGTCTCCAGAGGTCTTGGAATCAGAAGGACAGGTCCACGCGTATTCCTGTTTAGGTATTTTACAGGCTCTAATCTGCTTGTCGTCTTAAGCTGCAGTTCTCTCGCCACCAACATAAATGGGCAGAAGTTGGAAATCTCACTTTAAACCAACAAAAACAATGAGCCTTATGTAAAAACTGTCTTCTGCACCCTGCAGAAAGTGTTAATTGTAGGGGAAGAGCCCGAGCACATGTCCCCTTTTCAACCCATGTGTCCGTAGGACTCCAGTCTGCACCATCGCTGCCGTTTGTTCTAAGAAGCAGCTTTACGAAGTTGTGTGGATAACTTGACTGAGTAAAACCCTGAACACCTGTAGACTGAGACCACGTTTTACTCCCATTTCCTGGAAAAGGCCATTGGTGACAGACACCATGAGCACGTACTAACTGACACAATGCTGGTCTTCTTTCAATGTCTTCCAGGGCAGTATTTTGTGGTGGAGGACGACATTCGTGAGTTTACTCAGATGAAAGTGGACAAACGATTTCAGGGCATTCTGAACATGCTGCGACACTGCCAGCGCCTTCGGGAGCTTCGAGGGGGGGGCCTCACCCGCTACGTGTTGCTGTGAGCCTGTTATTATGCCTGTAAATGTACATATTTACATGGGGATATGCCTGCATTTCAGACCTGTAAGTGCACTTATGCACATAATGCTGACATGTGTATACATGTATCTATGTTGTGGAAAATAATTATAAATGAAATGGATTTTTCGATGTTGTGACATTGTTACAGGTGTCAACACAATTCTGTTTTGTTTCTTTTAAACAATAAATCAAAGGAAAGAAAAGCACCTTGTGATTAATACGTTGGTCTAAATATATTAACTGTAATTCTTTTTGCCATTCTTAATTACCTTAACCACATATTTTGTTATTTCTTAATGTGTTAGTGTGTTAGACTAGTCTTCTTAATTTTTATAATAATACAGGACCCTAAGGTCTATATTGTCAAACATGACGCTACGTTCACACATCGCACGATGAAATGCGTCCTCTGACCAAGTGCTTATGTCCTATCAAGTCAGGGACAGGACACTCATACAACTTAGGGCTCAGTGTCTTGCCCACAGACATTTTGACATGTGGACAGGAGGAGCTGGAAGGTCAATAGTTTATGGGAAGAACTGGAATCGAACCGCCAACCACCGGGCTCAACAGCTTTACCCCCTGAGCCACAGCCGCCCATGGTATTAGACAGCTATTCAATTGTTTTAAGGTTCTGTTCAGGTTGTTTCTAGGATGAAATATGTGAAGCATCCCCCTCCTAGGACACACCTCAGTCATCACTGCTACAGCCAGTTGGCTATAGAATTCGCACAATTAGGTTACTGGTTTTTCTGACACCAAATTTGTGTTTTTGGCTCTCCAGATTTGACTTCTTATGTTTGGGTTTAGCCAAACACTGCACATCAATGTGCATCATGCTGTGGGGACACTTCTCTGCAGCAGACCCTGGAAGTCTTGTGAGGGTTGATGATACAATGGATGCAGCAAAAAAACTGAAGGAAACCTGATGCAGTCTGCAAGAAACCAGCAAGTTGGAAGATGTGTTTGCCAGCAGGACATAATGCACAAACTATTCTGGTTTTTGCTCTTATTCCGATAAAGACAATATTCCTGCTAAGCTGTTTTCATGGCTAATGAAAATTAATATTCCACAAATATTCCAGTTTACATGCAGCCTTGCTCGATTGTGCAAACACAGCCTCCGTCTTCTTGAAAAGGTTGGTGCTGTGCACATCAAAAATCCTGTTGATATCCAAGTCTTTCAACATGTGTTTCTCTTTCCCACCAGAAACGTGGGCTTTTCTGTGCATGCATCTCTACCCCAGCCGTGCAAACTGCTGGCTGGTTGGTTTGTTTCCAACACAGCTGACCGTAAACAGGCGAGAGGCCGTGTGTCGCAAGCTGACATGCAGATTCTGAATGCACTGTCCAAAGCCTGCTCCCAAAACCTGAATAACATCAGCACATCCCACGCGTCTTAATCGTAAAATGCAACATTTGGAATAATAATTTAGAATATCCAAACAGATAATGCTGTTTGCATGAAACTTATCAAATTGGGACTATTGTCATATTCAGAATAATAGCAGAAAATTAATAATAATAATAATAATAATAATAATTGAACCGGTCGTTTAATGGTCAATCATGATACACTTGTGCAGAGAACAATGCTCAAACCTCTGCTTTTGACCCATCCGACCAGCTGGAGCAAAACGCAACAATCAGCAACATTCCGTGTCCGGCTGATCAGCTCCCATAATTGTCTTTTTAATTGTTTTCCTTTCGAGGTATTATCAGGAATTAATGGATGACTGGGAGGCCAGAATCTTCCGAGTCCATATTCCTGATAATCCACACCTCATCTGGCATTACTTACATGTTTCGTTTACTCTGTAATTCTTAGCCTACCTTTTAGATGTATTCTGATTAGAAGGTGCCATCTTTTCCACGTGTGCCCGGTGAGCCTGGTCAGCATGGTGAGGAGGAAGTTGTCGACGAAGAATTAGGCTCGGATGACCTGTATGGGGAGGACGAAGCCCACTCACAAAATTTAAATTAAAAATGTATTAATAAAAGAAATAAAAAAAAATTTTCTGGAAGATATATCTTTAGATCTATCTATATCTATATATAGATATACGTAGATAGATATCTATCTATATACTAGATATCTATAGATATATATATATATACATACATACATACAGTATATAGACAGACAGGGTCATGGGTGGGCAAGGCTCATTGGGGAGTGAAGGCTAGAAAGATCAGAACTCACAGAGCATCACAGTTTGTCTGATCGGTGTGTGTGTGTTTGTATATATATATATATATATATTTATTAGCCCAACGCAACAAATAGCAAGCTTTGAGAAAGTAATGTTCCAGAAACAATAAAAATCTGAGCAGCACAAGTTTACCTGCCAATTTGTTATTTCTATGAAAACAAGGAAATAAGTTGTGTTAAGAAAAGTGTTTAAAAGACTGTTTTGTGCTGAAATATTACAACTGTATTGGTATAGGAGTATGTATGGGGTCCCTCCTTCTCTCTCTCTTTCTCCCCCTTTCTTCCCCCCACCCTAGCAGTCCCTTTTGCCCCATTTTAGGCCGAGTGGTTAAGGCGATGGATTGCTAATCCATTGTGTTCTGCACGCATGAGTTCAAAGCTCATCCTCGTCGGAGGCAACTTTCCTTTAGTCTGTTTACATGTCAACAATCAAATGGCTCCATTATAACAACCCTCTTTGGAACAATAAGCACAATTTCTCCCAGAAAAATGATCTCGTCCTCCCTGATACACTGAGACTTAACAGACGTCCTTGAAGTCTTTGAGACTACAAGACACACAGGGGAGTTCAAATGGTAGAGCTCTTGCTAAGCATGCGAGAGGCAGTGGCATCCTTTAATTCTCTAGAAGAAGCTCACTGACGTCTGACTGAAATGAAGACTTTTATACACCTGCTTTTTGCTGAAAAAAGATTAAGATAATATAATAAATGGCTGTAACTTACTTAGGAAAAGTTAGATGTAGACAAACATTCATCAGGAAGTCTAAAACATCCATGTACACAGAGACAGAGACAGACAGACACAGACAGATAGACACACATCAGACTGCATCTCCCAGGGGATAAAGTTTATTGACAATTTCAATATCTTCTGGAACTGTAAAGAACACTTTAAACCTGATGGGGTTCATCCTAACCTCGCTGGATCAAGATTACTCTGCGCCAGCCTACGTCCTGCTCTTGGGATGCCACCATACCGAAACAAGATAAGCGTGAAGGACAACACACACAGGCTGGCAGCTGGAATCTCTCCCCCCTCTCCAGACCCTTTGCTCCACATCACCCAGGGCATCCGGAGGATGTCTCTGTCCCAACCAGAGACCCGACGACCCCCCTCCCCCCCATCACACTCTCCAATCAAAGAGTTAATTAAAGCTGCCACTCTGAAGCTCAGTCAGACTGATGCCTATTAAGCAGCACCCTCAGTTGACTTATCTATGGCAGTAGATATGGTGGAATCACCTCACAACACATTTCAAGAGTACAGGAGTGAGACATTTAACGAGCAACTGTGGCACGATATAGTAGAGGCAGCCAAACAGTGTAATATAGCTGTTGACAATGGTGAGAAGAAGAGATCACAAAAGGTTAGCTCCAGCTTGCATGGGTCTTACGTGACATGTACTATAGGCCTGCGCAATAGTGATTATGACAAAGATGCATTCAGACAGAAACTACTCCACCCTATCCTTGACTCCATCATTGGTGAAATGGAAAGAAGGTTCTCGAAACCTAACTGCTTAGTAATAAAAGGTATACAGGCTCTAAACCCTAAAAGCAGTGCCTTCCTTCAAGATGAGCAGGTATTTGGCTTGGGTGAAATGTATGGTTGCAGTCATGAAGATCCAAGTCATGAGCGTCACCAAGCTAAGAGAATTTTGAAAAGGAAGGCCGAGAGTGGGGCAGCGCAGCAAGCACTATGGACTTGACTGTGTTTTTAGAACCATACCAAGAGGAGTTCCATGAGCTCTTCAGGCTCTGCAAAATAGCTGTAGCCCTTCCAGTCACTAGTGCTGCCTGTGAGAGGAGCTTTTCAGCTCTAAAGCTCATTAAAAATCATTTGCGCACAACCATGGTAGATA
>JAVQJF010054500.1:0-10841 GCA_036023855.1 Gadopsis marmoratus | reverse complement strand
GACACCTGGACCCTACAGAGGCTGCACAGGCAGTCCAACTCCTCCAGGATGGAACATCAATACCTGCTGCTGCCAGAAGGTTTGCTGTGTCTCCCAGCACAGTCTGAAGAGCCTGGAGGAGATTCCAGGAGACAGGCAGTTACTCTAGGAGAGCTGGGTCCTTAACCCAGCAGCAGGACCAGTATCTGCTCCTTTGTGCAAGGAGGACCAGGATGAGCACTGCCAGAGCCCTACAACATGACCTCCAGCAGGCCACTGGTGGGAATGTCTCTGACCAAACAATCAGAAACAGACTTCATGAGGGAGGCCTGAGGGCCCGACGTCCTCTGGTGGGCCCTGTGCTCACTGCCCGGCGATTGGCATTTGCCGTAGAACAGCAGAACTGGCATTTTTTGAGCAGTATTATGGTGCTTTGAAAGAACATAAAGAATTAGAAGGCATTATCGTAATAATAGTAGAAGTTTTACAATCGCACATAATCATTTTACAGTTATAAACGCGCGACACAAAGATCTCTGATGTACACGTTGATCGCATGTTCACACAAGTACAACACGGTCTGATTGAATCACACCATCGCTGACGCACCCTTTAAATATGACCCAGTGTGTTACTGCTTTCGATGGCGAACACATCTGGACTTTTCGGAAGGTGATCCTGTCGTGGTTTCTAAAGCTTATCATGTGTTGTTGGTAAAATGAAGACACTCTAGCGGGTGGCAACTTTTGAAACATGGGTGTGCATCACTGTCTCTGGCACATGGTCCTTATTGCCCTGTGTAGTTCTTTGTTCTGTTTAACTGAACCTCCAGCGTGACGCCTTGCTGCTGGTGAAAGAGACGTACACACCGTTTGAGCGTTTTTACAAAACGAGCTCCAAGACATACTTTGTGACGTGTGTGTGTGTGTGTGTGTGTGTGTGTGTGTGTGTGTGTGTGTGTGTATTTGGATACAAACAGGAGCCTAACTGGCTGGTTAGGCAGTTGGTTAGTTCCAGATTGTGTCTAAGGAGCCGACCTCCTGATGCTGGTGCATCACAGTCCCCGTGTGTGTGTGTGTGTGTGTGTGTGTGTGTGTGTGTGTGTAGTGGTGATCCTCCTTGCTCCTCTGTTGGTTGAGCAATGTTATAGTTTGAGGAACAAAAGAGTGTTTGTACTTATTCTTCCTGCAGTCTGGCACTCTGAAGCGCCTCCCAGAGGGCAGAATGTAGTACTTTGCATGTAGGACATGAGAAGGGTCCAGGGTGACTTTCTCAGCCAGTCTGAGGGTTTGCTTAGTGCAGCTGTTGAGGAGGGAGTTTTCCACAGAGTGACCCAGCACCTTCCCGCCACCCCACCCCTTCATCAGTGCATTCATGAACTCCAAACTCATCATGTCCATCACAGAGACTGGCTCAAGGCAGCTGAAGGGGAATGAGGTCACGTGTATCCACCGCTCTCTCTCCTTCTCTGGTTCTGCTTTTTTTTAGTGCCACCACCAGCGCTGACCAGGTCCAGACCGTACCAAGGCGTTCGAGTCAGAGATCCGGTCAAAGAGCTGCTGAGGAGGAAGAGAAGTCTGGAGCCGCACAGCACCAAGACAGCGGCCCCCACCGCGGTGAGGACTTGGATGATTCATATATTTTGTGATCAGTTGCACATAATGAAGTTTTACTCATGTTTGTGACATTGAAAATCTGGCGTGCATTTAAGTTAAACTTGTACACGATCAGCGCTCTGCATTCCTCAGCATACATTACATACACTGACACAGTGTGCATCGCATGCATAACAGCACAAAGTTTGGTTCAAGTTTTGGAAATGTACATTGGCCCTCCACCCTTTCCAAATAAAATCACTTTTCAAAGGGCCTTGCAAAGACTAAAACCGCATTCTTCCCTGTAGTAAGCAGCACAGGAGTTACAGTGTTGAGCAATGATTGCTCAGGATTATGTGCTGTTGGACTAATCAAACATTTCAAACCTGTGCTTTGTGAGATGCTCGGATACTATAAAACGAAAAAATATAGAGTCTGTGTAATAAAAAAAAAAAATGTAAAGTAGAGCAAACTTTGTCTGCGCAACACAACCACAGACATTTCTTGTCAAGGCTCTAAAAGTGACGGCTAGGTTTTTCCCTTTTGTGGGAATGGTGTCAGCGCTGTCATTCAGATAAATGAAGTCAATTGTCTTTCTGATTTCTGCAGCAGGCCGGCCACTGCAGAGATAAAAAATAAAAGCACATGGCTGAACCAACGGGTTGTTGTTAGCAGAAGCTAACGTGATTGTTCTGTGGGAAGTCATTTGGCCAAATGGGCCGTTACTGCACAAATAATGGATGGCACTTTCAGAAGCTGACAGAAAGGGCCCTGTGGGGCCATAAGGATGTGAGCAGTCAGGACCCAGGGCCTATCCCAGAGCAAAGGGGGGGATTTTAACCTCATATAATCCAGGTGTTTTTCCATGACAGTTACAGCCATTCCCTGCGTGGCTCCAGGGCTGGGCACACGGCCCTATGCAAAATAACTCGCTGCCTTGCCAAAGAACCCTCCCACTTGCTATTTATTACAGCAGACCAGCAGATGAGAGACACAACACATGCACACACAGGCACACACAAACACACAAACTCCCCTCATACTCCCCCTTAGATAAGTGAGAAAGAAACACGACGTGTCACTTGATACTAAGTATAGTTGTATGTCATTTCATGGAACATGAAAATTGCTTTTGAAACTCACATGATATATCATTAAAGGGTTTTTGAGAATTAATTTCTCTTGTCTACTTTTGAGCTCTGAGCGTGCCTCTCCAGGTTTAAATCACCGGGGTTCAGTGCACTTCATCACTATGATACTATGTTCACATTCATCCTGCCATATTAAAGAAATAGTTGGACATTTTGTGAATTAGTTTTTTCCCTTTGCACACAGCCAAGCTGGCTGTTTCCCCCCTGTTTCAGTATTTACACTAAGCTAAGGTAACTGCCCCCTGACTGTAGCTTCAGACTGGGCGTGCAGACAGGAGAGTGGCATCAATCTTCTCATCTAACTCTCGTTGGCAAAAAAGCTAATCTTTTTTAAAAATGTCAAACGATTCCTTTAACTAAAAAAAATACATTGACGCCCTCTCCAGTGCAATGCTAATGTGTATCTATTAACAGTAGTAGTATAGCTATTAAAGGGTCACTTAAGTTATTAAAAAACATATTTTCTCACTCATCTGGTATCATCCCATGCAGATAGTTTTGGCTCAGGTTTGAGATATGGACTGTTGCTCTGGATGAGTGGAACTACTTTCTACTGAAGGAATAGTCCCTTCAGTGAGGTCTTTGGATTATCCAGAGTAATGGGCACACTAGTTCTGGAAAAAAAAAGGTGTTGCTGTTGAATATTTTAAATAGAATTTGTTATTGCTGTGAGCACCACAAACAAAGTATTGCTCACTGCCGCTGTTGACCAGGACAAATCATCTGCATGGCCATGCCACTGTTTGGGGGTGACCTGGCCCTGGTCTTGTGTTCTGCAGATTCACTGAGCCTGCGTGATGTGATGGGCCGCAGGCTGACATAATGTGCAAGGAATTATTGTATAAACAGAGAGCTTTGGTTGGAGATCCTTGTATTTGCCACAGTGCTTTGTTGAAGTGCACTTTACAGTTCAAAACACCCAGTCACGCCTTCTTCCGAGGAGAGATTTTTTGCATGTGGATCTGCATGACAGACAGCGGTGGAATGTAACTGAGGACATTAACTCAAGAAGATTTTGTTGCTTTCTTCTTCTACTCCACTACATCGCAGAGGGAAAAATGATTATCAACGTTAATAAACGTACTTTTTACTCCGCTTTAGTCTGACGGCTTCAGGTTCACTTTCTGATTAGCATAAGAAAAACACATGATACGCTTATCTGATATGATGCAGTACTATAATCTACCCAGAAGTATAGAAAGTACATAGAATTGGCTCCTACAACATTAAAATACTGTCGCATGCATTTATTAGTGATAAAATGTGAATAATAGAATATACTACAGTATAATATGACTTATACATTTTTCTTACTTTTACTTAAGTAATTTTTTTCATTTTTTAGTGACTATTGTCAATCAAATGATTGATTATTATTGACTGACTTCCTCGTGTACTTGTGGGTGACTCCACTCTCTCTCTCCACCTCTACTGCTGTAAGTCAAGTGTGTCCATTGTGCCTTCAGGGAATTGATAAATTATTAACCTCCAACATGGAAAATTCCAGTAAATTGTGGTTGTTGAAGCTATTTATCCATTGTTTTTTCCACCTTGTTCTAACCACTAATCCTGTGGCTGACTGACATGTAATTGACTCTCTGTTTCCATTGAGAAACTCGATACATGCAGTTCGCAGTAAACAGTGCACGAGTTGTCTAGTTATAATAGTATAATGACAAGCTTTAACTTGTGTTTTATGTATTTGGCCTGGCTTTCACAAAGCACTCTAGTTTTCTTGTATCTCTTCTTTCTTCTTTCTGGTACATGTATGTGAATACACTAGCAAATTCTGGTGTTGTCTCTAACAAACACACATGCAGATGCATTGTAATCTCGACTCAGCTGATGCACACATGGACTTGCTTGGTAGAAGTGTAAATACTGCCCATTTATACATCAACACCACAGTGTGACTGCGGTGGTTCTGCAGCAGCAACATACCATTCCGGTTCTACTGTAAATAACTGACATGCTCAACTCACTTTTGAGAGTGTAATCTGTTTTTCTTAAATTTCTTTTTAGGATGTTGTCGCACACAGCAACCAGACATCATACACACAAGGTATCATCCATTTCTAACAGCTGCGTGTTAGCAGACACATTTACCAGATTGATTCCTGTAAGTGAAGCATGTGTCTCAGCTTGTCTCTGAAGACTCTCTGTGCAAACCTCTCTTTGAAATTCAGGCATCTTTGGCTCTGATGTTGCCGAGCCGTCAGCTGCAGTCAGTGATGGAGGGCTGCAGTGTGCAGGATGGAAAGCTGCACCCCTTACCCCTGGCCTGCAGCCTGCTATGACGCCCTGGTCTTCATCTGACTACACCCAGCAGGAGCGTTCAGCTCAGACTCTGGCCTACTCCGCCACCCCCACCCTCACTGCTGATGTGTACATGCAGACTCTGTGTCCCAGCTACACCATGCTGACCTACACACACACACCGCTGCTCACTAACTTTGGGGTGAGTAGGAGACAACGCTGTGTGTGAACATAAAAGTATGCTTAAGGTTTTACCAGGTAAGGCTAACAGTTTTTTTGCACTGAGTTCAGTCTCCCAGGTAGACCTTTGCACCAGCTTGCATACAAATTCCACCTTGGCAGATCCCAGCCTATTCCTAACTCCACAACTGAACCTAGTCTCTGATGCTTTAGTACCTCCAGTAAGCTTAAAAGGTTAATTAAGTGGCAGTTTAATACTTAGGAAGGTTTGGAATTCTCTAAATGCTAAAGAAGGGCACTTCAATGCTTCCTTTCTCCTCTCCTTTATCATAGGGTGAACTGAACCATGCTTTACCGAAGGAAAGGAGGCAATGCTACCACAATTCATTTGTGGCAGTTTCCTGAGTCCTTATGAATTCTCCCCCACATGTTTCCTCAACCTCATGACGTTTTCCACCGAGGCCAAGGAAGAGTGTTTAGGAAAAGACATAGGTCATGTTTTTTCTATTTGACCGCAGCCAAAATCTGTCCACTGTGAGTCCAACGTTAGAGGAGTGCAATGCTAAATCTGTGGAGTACTCTATATTCTGGTTAGACGGCATGGAGCAGAGACAGATCTGGGAATGATGACTCTCACTCTCTGCTCCGTTCTGCATTCGTATTGCAGGTGCAGCCAACCAGCAAGGCACTAAGAGTAAATAGGAAGGTCTTGCCTCACATCACGACATAGCCTACAGCCTGCATTAAACAGTAACTGACACAGAACGAGCACTGCCCTAAAGGGTTTGATTGGTGGAGCTTGTTGAGATCACATGGCCTGGGAGCAGCCTTGTTAATTCCATGAACGTCTGATGACTGTGTTGTGTGTGTTGTGCAAGCAGAAACAATATCAACCTAAAGATGTTTGTGTCTTTGCTAGTTTCAGTTCCTTTGTGATCAACATCAACATTTTAGTCCTATTTGTTGTTTCAGACCATACCTATGGCCCCAGCACCAGCCTCCCTCCCTCAGATGGAGATCCAGGATGCAGGGTTGACCTACCTCCCCTGGGCCCAGCCCCTCACCACCATATCTACCATGCCCAACCCAGGGATCCAGTTTGCCCCCAGCTCTGCAGGCCTCCCTGGGTCGCCTCTGGTCCACATGCCCTTGTCCATGTCGTTGACCACCATGATGCCACAACTGGGGGTTCAGGGCGTAGATCCACAGCCGCAGATACTGGACGTCCCACAGTGTTCAGACCACCAGCTGGACCCTGAACCACAAGGCCAGTGTCTGGATGAAGACCCAGGGGTAGTGCTGGAGTCACAGAGCCTCCTGGATAAACTTCTGGAGGATCAAAAGATTGATGGCGAAGAGGCAGACAAAGACTCGTACAGCAACTCCATCTTCATTCCAAATGTCTGAAAAAAATGAGCGTTCTTCTGTTCGTAGACATTTCCTGTTTGTTTCTCAGGGGCCACCATTAAAGGATAATTTGGCATTATTACAACTTGGGTCTTAATTTTGTAGCTTTGTAGCCATACGTTCTATTGATTAAGATAGCACTGTTCTCACTATATTAACTGCTGAGATCCATGCTGAATCAGCCCAATATGCCAGGCACTCATGGGTCCCGAAGGCCCCCAGGTTGTGTGTGTGACAATGTCATCAATTGCAAATTTATTTAGTAATATGCACCATTAAATCACTCTAAACAGTGAATCTTGAGTAATACTGGTTTGGTTTCTGGCACTGAGAGCTGGGAGCATGAAGTTCAATGGGGTGAAAAACAAGGGGTCAGGTGATCATGTCAAGTCGTAAACAAGCCAGCACTTAACCAAATGATCGAAACCACTTTAATTGTAGGTCTTGCCCAGGAAAACTGTGTGCGTGCAAACAACGGCAAGTACACTAGGACAAAGTCGTGATGGATGTTTACAAGGGGCAGTTTTGGTAGTGATTTACACATCGACCATCATCTTATGATGCAATAACACTTTATTTAGGAGAAATATATAAACATAAATGGTTTATAACACCGTAAAATTTATATCTAAGATGATACAAGGACATTTTGAATTGTAATTGTAATTAATATATATCGTCATTGGTTATTTGAGACCAATCTGTAAAAGCACTTTGCAAACTGTTGAGGTTGAAAAGTCCATCTACCATTATCTGTTTACACAGCAGCCTCCACTTGTCTACTCACAGGTACATCATAGTGTGTTATAAACCATTTGTGAAAAGTTTATATGCTGCTTAGAAATGCTAAATGGGGGGTTAAAGAAACCAAAACCTGTCTGATGGTCTGACTGGCTTCCTGGATCTCAGCAGTTAATTTAGTTAGTACATTGTTATCTTGACCACTACTAAAAGTAAGGTCTAAGTTGTAATAAACAAATTCAACTTTAATGTTATTAGTTGCATCTGTTACTTTTACACTTTTCCTGCAATGACCGCCAAAATACCTTCTACTGTTATTGTTCTTCTTCTATGCATAAAAGATGTAGCGGCGGGAAAAGCAACCTACTCTTTATTTTATTTTTGTAACGCGCCTCAGTATTATTTTATGCTCACGTGTTGCCATGTAAGGTACATTTCTACTGTAAATCCTATCAAACTGATCAACCTTTCTTTGAAATGAATGTGTTTGATAGTGTGATAATGAGTGTGACTTATATTTCTGTTAGCAGCCGTTTCCTTGTTGCAGCAAACCGCCGTTGCTAAGCAGGAAAAAGACACAGTTGCCCTGGTCAGCAGGTGTTATGTCAGTTTCCACACTTACCATTAACTGCGGTCCATCGCCTCATACAGCCTTGAGGTGTTTTCCCTAGTCATAAAATCAGGCATGAATGCTGTCACAGTTAACAAAAGCCTGGAGATTCATCATGTGTCCTGCACTGCTGCTTTTGCTTTTTTACTTGCTGATCATTTGTATCAAACCAAAGGAAGAGACGGGCTCGTGCTTGTGGGAACAAGTCGACCAATGACTAAGCAGTAAGTTAGGTACTAGCTGCCAGTATCTGTCTGTACCATCCGAGGTATTGTACAGCATAACAGCATGAGATTTTAAATGGAAGTTTTGACAGCTGGCAAAAATATTGTGTCTGAAAACAGAGCATGGGAGTGAATGATTTCGAAAGATTGCAGAGGCACTAAGTGAATACTAACGAATCAGACGAAGCTGGAGCTCATCTTTTATTTGCTCCGGCAGATGTTCAGCACATCTGGCCTGGGTCTGGCCAATCACGACTGTTTATACAGCTCATGCTGTGATTGGTTGTAGGTCTATCCAATTGCACCCTGGGCTTTTTGAACCACGGCCTGAGACGTTCCAGGCTAACTGACGTTTGCGAAACTGTTTTGGCGATGTCACACTACATGGAAACTGTGAGCAAGGAACGACAGTCTGAAAGGTTCAGCCTTCACTAGGGTGTCAGTCAGAGCCAGCAAAAACAGTAAGACTGTAAACTGACTGTAAGGTGAACCAGGCGAGGTCACGTCAAAAACGCACTCGCCTTATCAGTGTAAATCCAACAGGGAAACCTCTCCCACCCCTGATGAATGAGAGTGACATGCAACACACAGCACATGCTAGCAGAGATACCTGGTGCAGAGCGATAAAGCAAGACTGTCTAGTGAACCGTAAGTCGTGAAGGTAAGGGACTCGTGACAAATCAATGACTGTGAAACGAATGAAAAAGGTGAATGAATGATCTCATCTTCTTAGTGCCGGTATGAAGCATCGTGTTGCATGTTTTCTTGGAATTGAACTTGCAGTTATATCCTTCTGCCATTCGGAGCCGCCAATATGTGAACCCCGCCTGATGCAGCTTTAAGCTCCAGGAAATGTTCCTTTTTTATGCTGCTGTGAACAACAGCAGAAATATGCAGGGTAGATATTCATTTTATTAGTTACATTTTAATGTTCTTAGTTGCAGAGTGCATTGAACCATCTTACACTGTGCTGCAGGAAGAGGACTTTGCCCCAGCGCTCGGAGTCTCAGGGGGTTTCCCCCAGGGGAAACCGACATTGGGCTGCAACTCATCTGTCGAATACCACACCTGGAAACACCTGAGATCGTATCGCAGGGAGGAACATGTGGAGAGTAGTTGACTTTGGCTTTCTCGTGCAGAATTCAATTTTATGAAAACAAAAACAACAAGTGATGCGAGCATGACTGATACCCCAGGGGCATCAACAGATCATTCCCAGGAAAAGGAAATGAAAATGAGAAAAAATAAATAAAAATTAACACACGTGTGAACAGCGCAGGTATCCTGTAACTGTGGCGGAAACTCCAGATCCTTGGGGAACGACATGTGAAGGTTATCAGAGGTTTCTGTTGACAAGATCATGTTAACTTTCAGTCCAGTGTCATGGCAGCGTGGGAAGTATCCTTAAAGCCGTCTGCTCTCCTTGATTCTTGGTCCATTATTTCTCTGATGAGTCTATGATTATGGCGAATCTGTGGCTCAAAGACAGGACCGTTGTTTGTCTGCTGCCTTGCTAACTGACACAGTGTACATTCACATGTCCTCGGGGCGCCACAGCAGCTAAGAGTAAAATACAGGAAACGTGTTGAACGGTAACGTCACGTGTGACACTTTGATTAGAATTGCCTGTAGCTTCTCAGTACAGGCTTCCTCCTCCTCCTTCCGGCGCATCAGCAGTTTATTTTATCTCAATGGCAGAGTCAGGGCCGTAGTGGCTAATGAGAGCCGCGTGTGTTGAATCACAGAGTGTCCCTTTAAGGCACGCCGTCTTTAGGCGTTGCAGAAACATGCCCGTGAAGCACCTTTCTCAGCATGCAGGGGCAGGACGCACCAAGCCCTCGCCAAGGCTTGTGGTGGAAGGCTGTGCCCCAGGGTCTCAGATATCTGCGAGGCTCAGAGTACACGTTTAACAATATTTTATATTCCTTCTGCTGTCACACAGCAGTTGCATCTACCACTTCATCAGTTATGCGGTATTATTAAGAGCAATTTTTTGGGTTGCCAGGTTGTTTAAAATCCCTTTGGTACACATTTAGCCTTTCTGTTCACTTTTTCTAATAAGCCTGCAGTTACCGTGTACATGTTGGAAAGTCTTTTATAAAGGAGTTTTAATCGATTGAGTATCCTGTTATACATGTTTATAATTTGTTAATAAATAGATTTTGGACCAGGTAAGGTCCAACCAGTCAAATTAATTTAAAAAAACGGATCTATAAGGCATTAGCACATTTTTTTTTTCACCAGTATTAAATTAAATTATTAATTCATCTGCATTAAATACTGCTGCTCCACTAAAAATGAAAAGAGGTCAACTGACAGAATCTCCCCATGGTTAAACAATAACAGTATCAAGGAGATTAAGAGAACCTGTCGGACAGCTGAAAGAAAATGGAGGAAAACTAAACTCACAGTTCACTGCAGTATATACAAAGAAGCCATGACTGCCTATAACAAAGCAACACGTGTGGCAAGAAAGGATTATTTTTCCAAGATTATTACAGAGAATGTTGGAAACTCTAGAATATTATTCTCCACCAGCTTTCTGCATCAAAATGTGAAGAACTCGCATTGTTCTTTAATAACAAAATAACTTTAATTAGAGCCAGTATTGCTGCTGATGCAAACACGGATACCGTCAGCAAACCCAGTAAAACAGATGTAACCATGGGAACATTCACCTGTATAACATTAACTGAGC
>JAVQJF010054490.1:0-12590 GCA_036023855.1 Gadopsis marmoratus | reverse complement strand
TACTGGAGTGATATGATCTCTTTTCCTGGTTCTTGTCAGTAAACGTGCCGCAGCATTTTGGATCAGCTGGAGAGTCTTAAGGGACTTATTGGTGCTGCCTGATAATAGGGAGTTGCAGTAATCCAGCCTTGAGGTAACAAATGCAGGGACTTTCTGCATCTTCCTGAGACAAGATGTGCCTGATTTTTGTAAAGTTACATAGATGAAAAAAGGCAGTCCTTCAAGGCACATAGCCTTTTAATAAGGACAGGTTGATCATATCTAGAAAGGAAGTGCTAACTAATGGTAAAACTTCTTTTAGCAGCCTAGCTGGGATGAGATCTAAGAGACACATTGAAGGAAGAAATCATTGAAGTTACTCGATGAAGGTTGATAAGAGAAAAACAATCTAAATGTATATCAGGTTTTACAGTTGCTTCTAGGATTCCTGTGCTTGAAGATAATTCAGTTACGAAGGATACATGAACCAAATAATGTAATTTCCTCTGGAAGCATGTAGGAATCAGAAGGTTGTGCCACTACAATTTACTTTACGTCAAATATCTCAAATCTGCAAAACTGGTTTTGCTCTTTCTAATTACAGGCAAGACAACATGAGCAGATAAAGCCAATTTGAGATATACTGGGAAATATTGTTTGCACTAGATTTGTCTTCCATGCCTTTATTAAATGAAATGCCACGTATAGTGTATTGCCCTGAAAAATCGTAGGAACTACAGCAGCGTTGCAGAGGTATCGTTCGCCAACGTACCGCCGGAACAAAGCCAGACCAATATCAAGCACATTAATATTCTGGTGGACGTTCTCCCAGAATAGACAATACTAAATAAATGAGCTATATTTCATAAAAGTGTATTCCAGATCTAAGTCATGGATTGTCCCATTTCCAGAAGCTATTCCCCAGATCAGAGTACTCAGATTCACAGGTGAAACAGGCAAAGCAAGGCTGCTGGCACAAAGCTAGAGACAATCCAAGGTAATGAAACAGCACAGAAACTCCCCGTGGAAACCCCGTCGGTATGATGAGCACCAGACAGGTACTGATTGACCTGCATGGACAGCAAGAAAAGAGCTCTTATCAGTTGAATCCTGCATAATATGATAATGACTTGTACGTGCACATTTTAAACATAAAACTGTCTTATCGGCCGAATCTCACATATAAATCTTGGACAATATCTTCAATAATAAAAGAGGCTGCAATAGCATTCACGTCTCTAAAGTTATCTGTATGTAGTGTTTCTTCTAGTCTGATCCAGAATATGACTTCTGTATTATCAGCAGCCGTTGATCAGTGTCTTGTGTCTTGATCAGCCCTGTTCTTCACTGTCACCCACAATGCTCTGCTCTCTGGAAGGTTTAAGGCGATATAAGTAAAGTAGGCCTGTGTCATTGTACGCTGTTATATTCATCAATTTATCTTTATCAAATAATCAGTATGTTTGCCCTGAACAAATGACACGTAGAAGACCACATTGCTATGAGCAGTGTCTTGTCTCTTCTTTGTTTTTCTCTCTTCACTACTGAACTTCACTGAAGACGATGAACGTGTTGAAAGTAGGTTTCTCCTCTGACCTTCGCTCTGAGGCATCACACCAGACAGAACACAGGCTCTGCACCTGAGAGGTGCTTCAGAGCTGAGCTTTGGTTTCACAGCATACTGCTCAGAGGGTTTCTGCTTACTCAGTGGAATACTCCGTTTAAAATCTTTAAATATCACAATGTGTGGACTCTGAACATTGTGTCCTGCTCCTTCCCGGAAGACGGCAGCTGTCGGTAACTTGAATTCAGAAAAGGTTATAATGGATTGAAATGGTCAAAGGGAAATAACAAAAGAATTAAAACTCCTGATTCTTGTCAGCGATAGGAGGAAGTCCCACTTCAGCAGAGGTGTAGCTGTTCAATGATAACAAAATAAATATTGTTATACATGTTCCAATGTTGAAGTTCTATATTTAAAGCAGTAATAATTGAATTTTTTTTGGCCACTGGAGGCAGCAAAACAAACTGTCCAGTGTTCTCTCTGTTTTGAGGGAGAGATCTGGCTCTATGGATACTAACTATCTTCACCAGCTCTTTGCCAACTTTGCCTGGAGGATGAGGCTCAGGAGGTAGAGCAGGTCGTACTATAATCACAAGGTTGGTGGCTTTGATCCCGGCTCCTCTTGTCAAAGTGTCCTTGGGCAAGACACTGAACCCCAAGTTGCTCCCGGTGGAGGCGAGAACCTTCATGGCAGCTACGTCACCATCAGTGGGTGAATGACACCAATCTGTGAAGGGCTTTGGGAACTTTTAAGGTTGAAAATACTAGGTACAGTGGGTTTATATACTTTAATATTTTTAGCTGGAAAGGAAGTTTTAAGATGAAGCATTAAGACTTAACCAAAACTGCTGAGTTGTAAAACCATAACAGGAAACTGAAAGATGATGAAATACTTCGTCGAGTTGAGGGGAACTGCAGTTTGTCGCTACGAGTGACGTCTCACATTAAAGGAGTACTCCACCAGTTTAGCATTGCACTCCTGTGATATTGTCAGACTCCTGATTGGCAGTATTTAAAAAAGGATTGAAATCAACACAGAAGAACCAGAAATGTCTTCTTTTTTTAATTCCACATGTTCGTCTTCCTCAAATTGTGACACCTACATTACTCACAATGCAGCTCCACCACTGACAGTTTGGTTGGAGATTTGGGTGTTTTATGTGTGTTATGCTAGTAGCAGCTAATGTAGCCTCGAGCAGAGCGGAGGAGTGGCCTACAGAGGTCTGGTGGGCTCACTTCTTTCTAACTCCACACCCCAGATTTGATTCATTATCAAACCAGCCTTCAGCCCCAACCGACAGGTGACATCACTTGAGGTAAGTTGTACGACCTTGCAGTGTACTGCCTACGACCTATAAACAGACTTTGGTGTGTAAATTCAGTGCAGTTTACCTTTAAGCATAGCCTCTAGATGTATTGTTAAAATAAAAACATTAGTGCAGCTTTAAAATGGTCCAGCATATAGGGGGGACACGTTGAGGGGTGCAGGTCTACAGGCAACCTGCTGCCATCACCAACATCTTTTCATAACTTTGTTGGTGTTGAAGAATAGCACCCTCTTGCTGTTTTGTGCAGTAAAGCAGATTTCCCACCAAGCTGAGTGGAAGGCATTAATGCAGTATAGTATTGTTTCCTTTTTCATTTTTTAGGATAATTATACTAATGTTTAAAAATAAATGTACCTATTACTGTCGTATGCTGACGACAACGTGTCCTCCAACATAGGTCATTTGTTCCTGACCTCTTATACGACCCACAGGAGCCTTTCCTAAGTTAGCACCCCTACAGGTGGCAGGAGATATGACTGAGTAGGTCGTCTGCCAATGACTCCCGAAACAACCTATATAGGCATACTGGACCTTCGTCGTCATGGTAACAATAATAAATACATGGGTAATGTTGTGAAGCGGTCGCAGATTGGTTAGATTTAGGAAAAAAATCATGTTTTGGGTTAAAATAAGGATGATAGTAAGTTATGTGACATACTATGCTATACTATACTATGGCCACTAGAGGTCGCCGCACATACAAACATAAATATATATCGTAATAAGCTGCAGCACGGACGACCTATACGGACGTGTTTTTGGGGAGGACAGTGTTGGTGAAAATGCTACTTGTGCCTACCTTTATGAAATGCATAGTCTGCTCTGCTTCAACACTAATTCACACATTAATATATTGAACATATTTCTGATGTGGGAGGCTGAAAGCCGACTGTCAGTCAGATGACAGATGGCTCTCTCCAACACTACATGGTGCTCGCAGCCTCTCACTCACAAGCTGGTCACCTCTTTAGCTCTCTCACATAAGGCGACAGACGGTTCCTCCGACTGACACCATCACTCATAACGTGCATCTGCCCCAAATCATCAGCCCACTTGCCCTCCACACTGAGCCTATACATAGCCTGGCCTGCGCTCGCTTTGCTTGGCTACAAAGGCACTTTAAATAGGCCTGGATGTAACGGCCAACTTTGTTGTTTGTTGTCCATGACATTCAAATATCGATGCTGTGTTTTAGAGAACTCCGCGGCAGATTTTGACGTATTTCCTAGTGCAGCAGAAGCATGTGGTGACAACTGTAGGGGCACTCTGAGGAGGAAAATTCAAGCAGGAGCTGCCAACATGAGGCTTGTGATGCAGAGGACTTTAGAGGAGAAGCACAGAATGTCTGCCAGGCAGGATGTCTGACACAGACAGAGACAGAGAGCTGGTGTGTTTCACTGCAGCTGCCAGGGAGCATCACCGCACATGATAAGGACATCAGCGCACTCTGAAATAAACTTTTCTATCGAATAAAAACACACATCAAGGGGGATAGGTTGGATGTTAAGAAATTGTAAAGGTGAAATATGGAAAACGTGACTGTTGTATTGAGTTGTATTGAGTGTGCGTTTGTTTCCTTGGTGTAAAGAAATAATCACATCTACAAAGTTGATGTCTTAAAATAAAACTTTAGTCATCTCTGAGGAAATTGGGATATTGCAACAAAGAAATATTAGGCACAAGAAAACACAGTGCTCAGATTAGAATTGGAAAAAAGAGGGAAAGTCAGGAACAAAGCAACAGAAAAGTAACACCTTTAAATATATATATATTATATTTGAAAATGTATGAAAACAAAATGAAAGATGTGCGCTCCAACGTGATTGTAAACTTGTCAAAGCAGCACGACATGAGTGATACAGATCACAGAGCTTCACTGTAGCTCAGTGCAAGGACAAACATTTAACACAAAGCTGCAAGCATGACTGTTCTGTAATCATTTCCCCAAATACAGCCCCCTTAAATACAGCCCTTCTCCATAAGTGTGTGGCTAGTTGAAGCCAACGCGGCCCGGCCCACCACCAGTCCCAGGGCGGCTCCGCTGTGGCTATCACAGTGGCAACGGCCGGACAGTTGAGGCGGTTGCCAAGGAGCCGTGCCTTTTCTTTGAGGGCAGCACTTCAGATGGGTGCAGCCATAAAGGAGAGAAAATAAAGGACAAAAATATCCTGAAAGTTGCGTCTATAAATGGCCGAGCCTCTCCGCCTTCTTCAGCACAGTCGAAGCCACTTCATCCCCCAGTGAAACCTGACACCTTCCCCCTCCCACTGTGTCCAGCCATTCACAAGGTTTCTGACGCTCACCTCAGCTCACTTTTTAACAACACTCTACACTGGATTGTCACCCTGGATTGCATACTGTAATAATCTGGTGTTGGTTTCTGGCGCCTGCAGGGGAGAGTTTTTGGATTATTATCCCCTGGTGATGCTGCTGCCCCGGTGCTGATTCAGGGTGTGAGTGCTGGAGGCAGAGAGCTGACTGAGTGACAGGCCAGGTAAGAGAAACATTTGCATTTTAAAATCCATCTGTCACGGCTTTCTCCTCCTAAAAGCTGACTCTCAAATGCTCTTTCATTCGTTAGCTGCATGCTTTTTTTTTGCATCCACATGAGGTTCAGATGCTCCATCAGAGAACAGACCTCCTCTTCTTCTTGGGTTGGACATGGACAAATAAGCTGTTTCTGTTTTTTACATTTTGGGAATGATAAACGTGGTGCTTCTGTTATAGACATCTAGATTGCAGTCCCAGGTCTACCATTTAGACAGGAAGTGGAAACAGGCCTGATGATACAGATACGCTTTGTAAGGAATCTGGACTCAGGTTCAGATGCTGACAGAAGCAAACCAGCTTGTTTTCAGCTTTACTTAGGATGCTGTGTTTTCTTGTACATCTGCACATTAATTCCTCCCACACAGTGTATTTAAATGTAGTCAGAGATGAAAGAGAGACAAATTAGAATATGTTACAGTTGCACAAAGTTGGGTAAAGAGGATTAGGAGCATGAATTCAGATCTTGTTCAGCTGCTTTCATAGTGCGGCTGATTTTGAAGCGTTGCTGGGCTGAATTTCTGAGATTTTAAATGCACACTAATTGGGGCAATTACAGTAGCGTGATTCAGCCACTGTGCCCATTCTGCTACTTAGCAGCACCAGTGAAACCAAGTAGCAGAAATAGCATAATGGAGGATCAGATAAGGAAACTTGTACCTGGAGGCCAAAACAATTAGGCTTACCCACAGTAAATAATGCATTCTCTGTTTCACAGGTTATATAGGCAGCAGTCAACAGGTTGCTGTTTTTAAATGTGAGTCTGTCCACGGCATTTCTTGGAACCATTTTCCACTCAAATCAATTTCTGTGTCATGTGTCATTCAAACAAATAATCACTCTTATTACATTTATTACTCTTTCATACATGTACTTCATTTCAAGTAAAATTTTGCTGACTTTTGTAGTTATGAAAAGTCTAAAATATGCTTAATATTGACATATTTATCTTTGAAACAGGAGAAATACAAAGGGAACATAAATCATCAGTTAATAACAATACCGCACAGAACACTCGGATCACATCATTTCAAATTATATAATATATATAATATCCCTCCATTAAAGGATTAGTTTGAGTTTTTGGGAAATACATTTATTAGCTTTCTTGCCGAGAGTTAGATCTCATATCTGTCCGTTAAATATAAAGCTTCAAGCTTTGACTGATTGCAGGCAGGTGTGAATGACCTAACGAGCCTGATGCTAGGCAGGTGAACATGGGCGGAGCAGACACCCCTCACCAAATGTAACCAAACCTTTTTACTGAAGCACACTCATGGTGTTAGATGGTGCTACACTCTATACAGAGAACTGGATACCACATTACCGGCAGGTAACCCCCAGTAAAACTTCAAATTGTAATTTTTACACTTCAGTTTTTGTACATATTAAACGAACGACATGAAACGTGTTAATTAGTGAGCTTTAGATATCTTTTGACCTTTGGACGGAGCCAGACTAGCTGTTGGCCCCTGTTTCTAGTCTTCATGCTAACCCACGCTAGCAGTCTCCTGGATCCAGCTGCATTTTTAATGAACAGATATGAGAGTAGTATCAATCTGCTCACCTAACCCTCAACAATAAAGCAAATGAACATTTTTCCCCAAATGTCAAAATATTCCTTAAAAATACTCTATTATGCACATACTTGCCTCTAGAACACAATTACATTTACAGACTAATGGAAATATCAGAGAGCACAGAAAGGTGATGAAGGATGGTAAAGAACTTTGCAGAACACCAGGGTCTCGTATTATTGCTTTCCAACTTGTGCATAACTCAGACTTTCCTCTACCTCCCCCAGTGACCCCCCGCAATGACACACTTTCCCAGTCCATGTTATGGCTATGGTCAGTCACACATCAGCCTTGATGGTAGGCATCACAACCACTGGTGTACAACAAGAGCAAGAATAGTCTTGTGTTTACGTGACAGGTTTCTGTCAGTGCCACCCAGGAACAACAGCGTCATAAATGAATCCATCAGATGGACTGATCAGCCCTTTGCAGCACGCTGATGGACCTGCACAAATTTCACTCTAGCAGCCACAAATGACAAACTTTACAAACAGCACTACAGCAACCTCATGCAGAGCAACATCAGCAACATCCTGAGACTGGAGAACATTGCCTGCCAGCTTCCATAACAGAAAGAAATCCAAATAGGGGACAATAGAAATACTGAACAATGGGGGGGATGTGATAGAGAATTTTCTTTTACGCATATAAACTGCTTAATGCAGTCTTAAATCAGCTTCCCACAAGTCCCACGTCAATATAGAAATGTGGCAGCAGCCATGGTAGGAGGCCTGCATTTTGTACAGCAATCTCCCTGCACTGCAGGAAACGCTTCCACTTTGGTCTCACTGCTGGAGAGAAATGATCGTGAATCCTGTTTGCCAAGGGACAGCTAAAATGTCTTATAGTTCAGTTGTACATTTACAAAGTAGGCTAACAGACTGTAGCATCTGCTAGACTACACTTAATAGTGTTGATGTTTCCACTGACCTCTCCACAGACTGGACAGCTTGATGGTGGTAATAAGCTAAACAAAACAGTCCCAAACCAAGGCGGAGATGGAATTACGACTGGGATTTAGGATCACCCTGGTCTTGGTCATCCTGGCCTTGACCCTTTCCGGCGAGAGAGTGGAAGCACAGAGGGCAGGTAAGACCATCATGATATAACACCAGTGGTAGAACCTTTCTTGACTGTATGTGACTAAATCCTCCTGTATTTACTTGACAGGATGTAAAAATGTCCACTATGACTTGGCATTTATCCTGGATACCTCATCCAGTGTTGGAAAAGAGAATTTTGAGAAGATCAGGCAATGGGTGGCCAACATCGTAGAGTCTTTCGATGTGGCACCTGAGAAGACGAGAGTAGCCGTGGTTCGCTACAGTGACAGACCCACCACTGAGTTCAACCTGGGTAGACACAGGACCCTGGAGGATGTGACGCGAGCTTCTCGTAACATACGCTACCTGGGGGGGAATACAATGACTGGGGATGCTATCAGCTACACCACCGACAACATCTTCACGGAGAAGAATGGAGCGCGGCCCACAGCCAGAGGAATTCAGAGGGTAGCAATCCTCCTCACAGATGGTCGAAGCCAGGATTATGTTCTGGAGCCCTCTAAGGCGGCTGCCAAAGCCGGCATCAGGATGTTTGCTGTGGGCATTGGGGAGGCACTGAAGGTGGAGCTGGAGGAGATCGCAGCCGAGCCAAAGAATGCCCACGTCTTCCATGTGGCCGACTTTAATGCCATTGACAAGATCAGGGGCAGGCTGAGGAGGAGGCTGTGCGAGAGTAAGTCAGCCATCGGGCTCAGTGCCAACACATCGCTCACACTGCATGCCACATGGCGTCTGTTTGAAGCCTCACTTTGAAGCGCCTCCCTCACCCCGAACGTGCACTTAATCAAATTAGACTCTTATTTTAACCTATAAGCACTATGCGGAAGAAAGACCCTAACCCCCAAAACCCCACCCCAACCACAAAGAGCTGCTCCACGTGCACACGGTGCCATCGTGGCTTCTTCTTCTTCACTGAATTTGAAGCGCGTGAGGAGCCTGTTGGCTTGTAAATGACAGTTTTCTAACCAAGACATTTCTGTGGCGTAGCTGCCCTTTTTTCACTGCTGCTTCGGTGCAGAGATGTTTAGCATCGGAAAGCCTGCCTTAATCTACTAGTGTGCTGATAAAGTCTTTCAGAGCAGTCGCACGGGCTTGGAAAGTAGCTCACATAGCCGAACGAATTAGGTGAAATAGGCTGGAAAACAAAGTAACAGCTTTACCTTGCCTGTTAGCTGTGCAGAAAAGTGGAGGAGTAAATGCATGTGAGTGTTTTCACGGAGAGGATCTCTGTACTCTGCACTCCAACGCTTGAAATTCCTGCCTAAAATTAGCCAGACGGGAAAGAAAAGGATGCCATGAGTCTTAGCCGCAAACAGTAAATACAAAAACAGAAATGACATGATTGCACGGTTTAGCACTCAGATGAGCGATGACAAACTTTCAACGCTCACTTGAATCTTGCTCTAAGTACGACAAGGAAGAAGCAGAGAGTGTTGCTGCAGACTCTAAAACTATAACTATTCTTTTTAAAGGGTATATGATCTTACAGAGTGATACGGGTGCAAGGGGCAGCATTTTACAGCCACTGACCTTTGCCCCTGCTCCATAGATCTTCAGTCTGTCAACTAATAATGCTGGCTGTACGTGCACGCTTAGAACTAACCCCCCAAAAAAGTCCCAGTGTTTTCCTTCTGTAATCTCTAAAGTCACCACGAGTGAGTGAGTGCACCAGTGGTCAGCACAACTGGCTCACTGAGCAATGCGAGTTATTTTCACCCAGAAAATTACAGCTCTAATGTTTCAAGTGGGTCCAGTGCAGTCACTGCAGTGTCCATGCTAAATGTCTTCACCTTTTAATTTAAATGTTTAAAAATGGACACCACTTATTATACGCTGCTATTAGAGTATGTGTGGTCACACGCGCGACCTCACCCGACCCCAGTGACAGAAAACTCTCATTGAACACCTGCAGTGTGTTTAAAGAACTCAGCAGGCTGCATAATGACACATAACATGGGTAATAGTAAGAATTTAACATGTATCCGTCTCTGGCTGCAAAAGAAATGGTGGTTGTTAGGTGCTTAACGCTCAAGCCTGTTCTGATACTATGAACCTGTGTGAAACATTCATTTCCAAAGGCAGGTTTTACGCTGCTTCCATTTTAACTCACAGCCGGATCCCTAAATTATAGCTCCAGGGCCACAAGTGCAGGGAGTAACTCAGCTATGTAGCAGGATAAGTCTCAGGGCTCCGTCTTTAAAAAAGAGTGACGCACTTCCATTCATTTACAGAATGGTAACTTTTGGTAAACTCGCTGGCTTTCCAAACAATATAAACCAAGTATCCTTTCTGAGATCTTCAATTATCACTCTAACAAGACTGTAAGAACGAAGAAAAACAGACTCCTTTCATTTTACTGCTAAACACACTGATGCCAGACACAAACAAGGACAAACTGTACAGCTGGAATTAGAGACGCACCGTGTGAAATTGAGATAACACCTGATGTAGAATTACTAAAATAATTATGCAAATGCTGACAGTTGAATTAGCTGCATGGATTTTCCTATCAGGCATGCTCTGGGCTTCGCATGGAAGCAAAAAACACAAGCCATATCAACAGAGCTGTCATCACTGTGAACGCTGCAAAGGTTAAAAGCCACTCTGACGTGGTGATTTCTATAGCTGTGATTTAAGGCAATTGCAGGGTTTGATGGTGGCTGTTTGGCAGATTCTTGATCTATTAGGGAAGGTGGAGTGCCACGCTGAGATATTTTCGGCCACAGATAATATTTAGGGCTGACAGTCAGGACACAGACAAATTGTTGGGCTAAAATTATATTTAATGAGGAGTTCCTCTGAAGAGATTTGCTGTCAAACCTAATCAACAAAGTGAAAATGTATCTTGGGTGAGAAGGTTTTATTCATATTCACCTTGTCAGGTTGCCACCTTGGAAATATAGATATTTTGAGATATTTTGAGATATTGAGGAGTTTGAATGGTTTTTCATTCCCACTAGTTGATGGATATAGAACCTTTTTGCTTCCTGAATATAAAGTCTAACAACCTCACATACTGTTAATACTTTATCACAGAAGAAGAATGTGTGAACATCTACATTTTGACAGAAATGTCAGATAGAACCTGGCAAATTTTGAAATGATTGAAGGGAACAAATAATTGGGATTTTCGAACATTGATCAGAATAAATAGCCCAGATTTGTCGTGATCGAACTGAGATTTCATTTGTGCAAATACACTAATCTGTTAGTGGGGATGTTCTTCTCTGTTGCAGCCCTGCTTTTAAATTTAGATAGATAAGTTCAGTGTATTCTAAAACATCTTTTCTCACTTGCCTCTTGTGGTATCTACACATGCAGATAGCTTTTTTTTTACATTAAAATATTATGTTTAGACACAACTAAGAGTCTAGCATATCCACGCCACCAGCGCTGTAAGACACAGCAATGCAATGCATGCTAACATCAGCATGCCAACCTGCTCATGATGCCAATGCTAATATGCTGATGTGGCAGGTATGATGTTTACCACGTTAGTTGAGCACGTTAGAATGCTAGCAGTTGGTAAGCAGCACCAAACACAAAGCACAGCTGAGGCTGATCATATACCGAAGTACTGGACAGTGAAAGAAACTGCACTCATGATGGTGTATAAGAGTTATTAAAGATCATCCTAAGGGGCACATGGACAGATGTAACAAATCCAGTCGCTTTTGAGATATTTCAGTCTGGACCAAAGTGGTGAACACACCAACTGGCAATGTGTCTTTCCAGAAATGGCGTCCCAGATACTCTAGGGAATCCACAGACCTCACTACGAACCGTCTCCATAGGAACTGTTTCTCTGCTAGAGAACAGTTCCTATAATAACTGAGAGGTCTGTGGAAGGATGTTTCTGGAAAGACAACTAGACATTACATTTTTTAAATACTAAATGTGAATGTGGGTGGCTGAGGGGGTAGTGCGGTTGTCCATTAACCCCAGGGTTGGTGGTTCGATCCCAGCTCCCGCTGTCCGCATGTCGAAGTGTCCCTGGGCAAGTCACTGAACCCTGACTTGCCCCTGTTGGAGGCCAGCATGGCAACTGTGTCCCCATCGGTGTATGAATGTGGTGTGAATGTGCAATCTGCCCTGTGATTGACTGGCGACCAGTCCAGGGTGTTTCCCTGCCTCTCGCCCAATGTTAGCTGGGATTGGCTCCAGCACCCCCCCCCCCCGCGACCCTTTGGGATAAGCAGTATGGATAATGAATGAATGAATGAGGAACAAAATGATGCTCTTCATTTCTGTGTGTGTGTTTTCCCAGCGGATCTTCGATCAAGTACAATTACATCGTCAGTGACCCCCTGGGTCCCAGCACCTACAAGGAGAGATATCTCTTCCTCTACAGGTACACAGAAAGGCAACACACAGAGCCGTCACAACAGTAAAACGATGTTTTGCAGAGACTGTTGCTGAAAGTGAACAGAAACAGAAAGATTTCTCTGTTAAAGCTTCATTCACTGCAGCTCTGCAGTGTCTTTGTCCCGGTACTCTGAAACTGGGAGGATCCTATGTAAGAGTAGCCATG
>JAVQJF010054483.1:0-53682 GCA_036023855.1 Gadopsis marmoratus | reverse complement strand
AAATCAATCGTCTTATTTTGGTGTTAATTATTTTTGGGCTGGTTCTCAAAAAAAGCAGCACAAAAATAATAAACACCTACATAAGACGACAGCTTTGTATTTCAATTGGAAACACAAATTTAGATTTGCAGGGTTTGACGTTAACCACGACCCTATGGCCTGGTCACCAAGATTTATCCTTATGCTGCGAGCAACGTTACAGTTCCACAAACATCCCGATTCCTTCACACCTTTTAGTTCAATATTCTATCCTTGTATTTGCACAAGGAAGCGAGACTGAGAAAATATGTGTTTACCATATGTGTACAAAGAACTTGAGTTTTCAATTTAAATGAATTATTATGCAAATATATTTTCATTGTGTTAATGTATTTTCATTTATTGAAGTGTAACAGTTAAGAAAGGCTGTCTTAAATAGCATTTTCTGGATTGGTTGACTTTACATTTCAGCCACCAAAAATGTATTTTGTCCACCAGATTTCGGGGCTTGGAGGCCAAAATTAGCTACTATCCCTGAATTGAGATGCTTGGTTAAAAAATTGGCTGGATTGGGTTCACATTGACCCATATGGAATGGGCCTGCATGTGGATGTGCATATTCATCAATCACTATCTCATTTATATTGTGATGGACAGTACACATTTATGCTTATGCCCCTGAGGGCCAAACAGTAGAGTTACTGATGATGTATGTAAAATAACCCTTCCTCTACATGTCCCGTCTTAGTGAACACAAGGAGAAATATGTTATTTCCTTCTGCAATCCTAATTCAGCTTATTGAAATGCATTACAGCACACCCACTTTCCACCATATGGTCAATATTTTTTTTACTTGAAATTGCTGTGACTGGTGGGTAGTCCGTCTGCTTTCAGAGCCCACATACTGTATAAAGTGTGTGTCATGTCCTTGATTATCAGTGTGCAATGTTAGAGTAGCTGAAAGCTCGTTTAGGAATATTAATGTTGTATTCAGGTTTAGATAGGCTAGAGCTACAGTGCAATACAATTAAAACAAGTTATTTTGCTGTGTAGCGTAAAGTAAATGTTTTTATAGCGCGCGTCAATCATAAACTACAGAGACATTTTGCAGGTGTACCACAGCTCAAGAGTGCTGCTACTGTAAAATCTGCAATTGAACTTGCTGAATTCATGCTGAAGAGGAGAGGAGGCAGTCAAAATCCTGTCCAAGCCTTCCTGCTACAGCAGCTCCAGACTAACGCTCTGCTCCTCACAGACACCATACAAACGTCTGGAGGAAAGCATTAATAGAAAGCCGTGATACAGGTTATATTTACTTAATGCAGAGCTCCGTGAAAATAAATAAATGTATCAGGGCTAACTCCGTTTTAAGCTACTTAAATCAGGAGTAGAGGCAAAAAATCTAAATCAGGACATTGTTACAGGTTCCTCTCAAGCTGGTCACATGACGCTGAGAGCAGTGGGTGCTGATATCTGTGGATCTTTGAACTTACACAAACTTTGGGCGTATGACATCATCAGCCTGATCATTGCAACCGAGTAATTGGCTGCACCCACTGCTCTCTGCATCATGTAAACAGATTCAGTCCCTTTAGAAGCTTTTAGACCACCATTGAAGGACGATTTATCTCTACTGATGGCAAATGCTTCATTAAGAAGTATAATGTCCCAGCGTTTACTTAGCTCAATAACAAGCACTTACTGTAAAAGCACTGAAGGCCTGTGACATCATCAGCATAATCAATGCAACTGAGTAATCAACAGGCACATCTGGTATTCATTAGCTGTTGTTTCCGGTTCTAATTATTATTATCTTTTTGTAAGTAAAACCAATCTGTCAGTTTTTTGGAGTAACTCTACTCATGTATGTTTTAAATATCAGTGGATCTCATCCTGATACCCAGGCATGATATTTAAGTACTGCCTGAAGATGATTACTCTCAGTGATCCCATCATTGTTCATCGCTTATTAATATTAGTGCGTTGTTTTTTCCTTCAGTGTTAAGTGAAATGTATATTTTGTTACTTTTTTTTGTTTTAACACACCAGCACTTAAGGCCATACAGGATGCCTTGATTTAAAACAGTAAAACACTTAACCATCTTTGAGTGATGGAAATTGCATTAAGAAAATGTAGTGGGACAGCTTTGCTTAAACCAATTCTAATGCTATATAATACAGGTGCCATAGGTCCTAGTGTTCTGCATAATATCCCTGGAAAGAGGAGTGTTGGTTATGGAAAGCTCAGATGCAGGTTTCCGCCAACAGAAAAAGTTAAAAGGCATTGTACACCTCCAGAGTGTTGCTAATATGCCCAATGTGGATTCTCAGGATTAGTTTAACTTTTCAGGAGAAATAATTTTCCTGCCACCAGTTGTCATTTTTAAAATACCACGATATGCTGGTAAAATACTTTTTTTCCTTTGTATGGCAATGAAAGGTAATGTCAGTCAGGAAGGGTTTGGATTTTTTATTTAATTGAATGCTTTTGTGCTCCAACATCACTCAAGTGCATTCACTGTCAGGATAGAAACAAGGACAAAGTTAATGTGCAGATGAAGACATTTAGTTGGCATTGTAACTTAATTATAGTCACCATGCTCGCTCAGGTCTTGTGTTACCTTCTGTTCCACTTTGCTCAAATGGCTGTTAAAAATAAATCTACTTCATAAGTTTAAACATCCCCTTCCTTTCTGATACAAAAATAAACTAGTTTAAATGACAGTATGGGAGCAAACACTGTATGCTTCCCAGGTGGCTTAAAATTATAGCAGTGGGCTCACTCATAATCCAAGTGCCATATGAGATATGCTTGTAGGCCTGCGTGTGTAACATAGAAGATGAATGAACATTTCACAATGACCCTGTGCTACACCCGGGATGAACATTAAGTGCATTGCTACTTTCAGGGGAAAGCCCAGTGCTTGATAACCTGTTCCTTTTAGTCCTAAACACGGACCGGCTATTCACAGCCTATTTTTTCCTCAGGCAGACTGGATTGCGGTTGAAATTGGTCCAACCACCTCGGTACAATATCTTTTATCACTCCCTGTGGTCAGTCATTTAGGCTATGTGGCTTTCAGCTTTAGGGTAAATCTCCTTGTCGGGTCTCAATGGACGATCTCATGTGATGTCTTCAAAAGATGTGAAGTAAATTAATTTCACACCCCAGTAAGTCTGGAAGCAGCAATGACATTGACAAGTAGAGTGGTGGATGTAGTTTCATTATAATCCAGCGCAGGGAAGAGTGCAGTGTTGATCACACCCAAACATTCATGACTTTTCAAATTCATGAGCAGAACAACAACGTGGGCTGCATTTTACACTTTTGTTTTGCACTGATCATCTGAGGATGAACTCAGCGCTTAAAGGCTTTTGGACGGGGCAGTTACTTTCATGACAGCCATATTTTTCACAAAGATGAAAGCCACACTTTCAATCAGGCAGTGCTGATGATGGGTTATAATTTTGGTGATTGAACTAAATCTGCAGTTGTAGTGATGAGCTGTGAGCACTTTGATTGTGACAAAACGTGGTCACAACATCACTGCACACTTTACCCTTGGCTGTCATGTCCTGTGTGAATTACATCTACATATTTCAAGTTAATGGGACCTGGGAATTAGATTTTTCAGTGGGTTTTCAAGCCCTTGTGTCCCAGGTTTCTTAGGATTTGATTAGTTGCCATCTGTCTACCCTGCTTTTCTGGTTTTGTCTAATAGGATTTTATTTGGATTACAAAATGAGTAAGATACAAAGCCAACCTATATATTTACCCATGTTACATCCTGAGAAATAATCTGCAGCAGCCACGCTTGCAGTCAGACATATTCCACTCACTGTATTTGTTGATGTGATTGACCAAACACTAAAGCTTTGACTTACCTTTCAACTGAAACACAATCTTACCCTGGTAGAATTTGTAAAGATAGCCTTGGCCCTGTCACTGTGACTGTTTGATGAAAGATAGTGTCTGATTAGCTGCCAAGACACTGGAAATGACTCCAGCTCTAAAGCCAGGATACAAATCTTACAGCGCTCTATGTCTAAAGCAGCCAGACATCGGGATTAATGTGTGAAAGGATTTGACTGGTTTTTCTCCCTCAGAGATGGATGGACTGAACCAACAATTTTTATCCTTTTGTGTCCGCCAGTAACTCAGTAAAGGGTTTATGTTTATTTGCCTAGTGAATGAAAATAACTACGTAGCTTTTCGTAATGATGTTGAAACTAAATAATACACAGGAGAAATATCTGTGTAAATGATAGTTGTTTAATTTTGACACAAAGGTAAGTACTGTTAGCAAGAGCTTTATACGTAACTGGTTGTCATAAATACATGGAGGGAAAAATTAATATTAATTTGACCTCACGAGGCATCGCATTTATTCTCAAATTCCGATCTGCCGCTTTTATACTCTGCCCCTCAGCCTTTTTCTCAGTTATACAGTAGCAGTCTTCTGCTCATGTACTGGTTTTCTATGTACTCTATAGAGCTAAATATTTAAATATTATGCACTCTCCAGCATTTAAAAAATGCAGCCAATTACATTTAATCATTGCTTTAATATGCAGTATGCATGTTTTATATACTGTAAACTGCAATATGTTTATGCGAGGTTTAGTAGCTAATTGGTATACTAAATAGTTTAATGTTATCAAAAATGGGTTGCAGACAGTTGGTGGGGGAGAACTGCTTAGTAATGTGATCGATAAGGAGCCATTGAGGGCTGTAAGGAATCTGCATTGCACTGAGGAAAGGACATCCTTTGCAGAAGGCAAATACAACAGATTAATGGGTGTGCCTGATGAGAGAAACCAGAGGTGTGTGGTGGTCTGTCTTGCTCTCCACTGCAAATTTCACTCTGATTTTAAGATTCCCTGCCTCTTTCCTAAGCTGTATTCTGTCCGAGCCTTAACCTCTGTCTCGGTGTGAACTGCCACGTGTGATGGTGGCCTTGGTTTACCTGGGAGACGACTGGCAGCTGCAGGAATCAGAATGAGGAGTGACACAGACAATTAAAGGGCTGGATTCAGCCCTGACTGACCTTCTGATCAATGCACTCCTATTTAGAGCTGGCAGGTTAGAGACCAGCACTCTTATTTTCAGACTAATAAAGATGGCACCGAGAGCAGCTCCTGCGCTGGCCTGCCAATACTTTTAACACCCCCATCGATTCTCATTACTGTTAATGGTTTTTTTGCTACTGTGAGCCGGATGTTGAGGAGGGTGTGGGTGGGTGGGTGGGCATGGGTGTAGTCAGAGATTTGGCTAGAGTCACCATATTATGACCCTTCTCAGTGGAATGGCTCAGATAGTGTCAGATTTCACTGTGTTGACCAGTTTACTGATTGTGAGTACCTCCTAAACATCACAGGAAGTGTAAACCCCTTAAACAGGGGAATAGTGTCACATACACCTGTCACAGAAGCAGGAACATTTAAAATTCAATTAGATTTTATTTATAGTGCCAAATCATAGGCAAGAGTTATCACAGGGTACTTTTCATATATAGAGTAGGTCTAGAATGTACTAGATTAAAAATGAATTAATTGAATTTTGCAATAATCAATCATTAGCATTGCTCCAGACCTCGGAAGTGCTGCTCTCATGTCCGATTTGTTAAGTAATTCAAATTAGTCTGGTGACCATTGACGGCTGTTTCAGCCTGTTGAAAGAACAGCTGACCATAAATTGACGTAGTAGGTGTGATTAGTCTGGTTCCTCTCAGCAAAACAAGCACACCTGTTCATCCCCTCACTGTTGTATTTGCCTTCTGATTTTCTCAGATCCAGAATGGTGTTCCTTCATCAAACAACATGAATTCTTAACAACAGCCTGTAAGAATTTGATCCGCATCTGAAGACGCAACTTTTGTTTGTGTGATTATACAAACCACATCAGCCCTCCACTCTTTGGAGATGTAACCACTGTAATGGGGCACCAAGGAGAAAGATGAAAATATATTGCAGTGTTTCTAATCCCCTGACACGATCCACTTCCTGCCAGCCCCATAGCAGTTTGTGTTGCCGTTGTTCTCCCGCTCTCATGCTGCAGTAAATAACTATGGCCTATAGAGCTGTGCGTGTATATTCTTTCTTTTGCTCAAATTACTGAGCAGCTTGGATTGTAATGCTTCTTCGGGGGTATATGATTGTTATTTTGCTTATTGTAGGGCAAACTTCTATGCAGTAGTCTGCTGTGGTGGGCTGCCATTGAGTTTTTCTTCACTCAAATGTTTTGGGATTACAGAATCATTGTCTGCTCATCATTTCAGTGTTCAGTGCTGCATTAGAGGCCCTCAAACTGACAATAAATAAACAAACAATGCAAGGGGCTGTGTAGATGTGGGCATTTTGCCACAGGGTGCAGGTAAAGAAGATGAAATACAAACGAACAAGCCCAGGATGAAGGCTTAAAATGCAATGGCAGCAGTTATGTCCTTGTACTCCTCTGAAGGTTGATTGTACAGCTCTGGAAAGCTAATCACCGCAGTAATAACTTTCTCCTCCACCTCAATGCTGGCCAAGTAGGCAGCAAATTAGTACAATGCTACAAGGTCCATGCTACAAGGTATTTTCCCTCTTTTGTGCATTTGATTGGCCAACACAGCGCGTTTTGCTTAATGACATAACATTGTGCTGCTGCTCAAGCTTTTGCAGCAGTGATATTGTCAGAAAGCTGCCTTAGGCTGCACTGTAGCATCCAAAACTGAAATGTGCTATATCAAAAGTTAATGTTTAATGGACTTTCTGGTGAGTGCTTTGGTGCCATAGCTCTAAAGCTGACTGAGGCAGAATGTATTCATATTTTTTAATTTTTAATTTTTTTTAGCAGTTTGGGCTTCAACTCCTACATTTGTGTTCTACAGGCTCCAAGATGAAGCCAAACTACTGCAACATCATTTTTGCCCGAGTGAAATGGCCTGGTGCTGAAGAGAATCTGTTCTATGACTGCAACAACACAGGTACGATCTCATGCAAGATCCATGCTGTTCGAATACGAATAAGGCAGTGATCCAGCACTGCCTTCTGTGGTGTATTTTTCCTTTGACCTTTTAGGTTTTATCACCATGTCTCTAAGGAGATGTTCTTGTCATTAATTACTATGTTCAGTTTAGTGAAACTTAAATTGTCATTGGTGAATCGTTAACATTTTGTGCATTTTGACAATTTCCTATAATTATTTTCACATTTAATACCTTTTCTCAAGCACAGTGTTAATTGGCCTCATAACTTTAGCAGGAAATCAGCTGTGGAGAACCCCCCCACCCCCCACCTACCCAAATCTTGCTTGGGTTGAAGGATCAGTTCAAATTATTTCAGGCCTTTTGAATCTTCTTGACTGTGTCATTCTGCTGTGAAAGCTTTTGTTGCTTGCGTTTTGGTTATTCTTCAAAAGTGGCACTTGTATTTGTAAGTTGACGTTAGACAAGAGTGCCTACACAAGCAGCTGTCATGTAGTTATGGATCGATGTCTTTTTGTTATGTGAAAGATTTGAAGCGGTTCAGTGTAAGTCGCAATGTCCTTTGCTAGACAGTATAGAACAATATAGTAAAGCAGTGCTAAGTATTTTGCTTACAGGATGTCTACTGTTCTTTGTCATCCCAGGGGCTCAGGTGCTGCTTGCCTTTCAGGCTATTAATACTGCAACCAGCCTTTAGAGTCCGCAGCCGATAACAGCAGTGGTATTTCCTCTTATTTGCCTGTTGCCTAAGAACTACTAACTAATGGTGATGTGGGCTGCATGTCAAATAGTTTCCCCCAACTAGATTCTGTTCCCGTCTTTGAACGCGTGCTCAAATTATAGCCCTGCTCATTTGAATATGCTGCAGTGCATTTGTCTGTACTTTTGCATAATTGCCTGACCTCTATTTTTTATTCTGGGAATTGAAGCCATATGACCATAATATCTCTATAACCTAATTTTAAAAATGTATGGTCAGGATGACTGGACAACCTACACTGAGCAGATGGACTCTGATCTGGCATTTAAATGACCATTTCAATTAAGTTGTAGCTGAACAGGCAATACTGCTTTCTTGTGTAGACCGGTTTGCAATTTTGAAATACTGCACAGTTTGCACAGTCCAGGTGGTGTGCATTCTAGTTGTGGCACATGCAGAGGAGTCCATATGGATTGTATTTGCAGTTCAGATCATTTTTTAAAATGTAGCTGGATCTTCTGCTTGTTTTTCTGCATTGCTCTTTTAAACTTGTGCAGTAACTTATGCATTTCTTATTTCTTTTAATCTTCTTCAAATGTAGCATCTCACCGCAAAGTGTTCTACCACTTAACCAACCAGAGCTTTGACTGGGGGGAAAAAACCTTTTGGCACAATTGCACAGTTAATGACCGTGCATCGAATGTCAATTCTCAACTGCTGTTCCTGTCCAAAACACACAATCAAGCTCATTTGCAGAAGAGCTGGAGTCAACAATGCTTGTTGCTACCTGTTTCAAGCAGGACTCATTAGTATGAGTTGTTACACTCATACATAATCATATTGAGTGAGAACTTGACAGTACTAAACATTAAAATGAAGAGCGACAATTGTACTTGGCTGTAGTGTGAATGGTGTCTTGGGGGCTTCTAGTATCTTTTTATCTTTTATAAATATATTATGTAATCTGTTGGTCAGTCGTGCCATCTGAGTCCAGAGAGAAAGATTTTTTTTGTGTGTTGTTTCTGTTGCTGCTCAGTCAAGCCACACAGTGCAATTGTTTCTAGTTTTGCTTACTCTGCCTTTACCGCAATGTATGTTGCCATATGTAAAGAAATTTGGATCCTGAACTCAAATATTAGCTGGCTGCTGATTAAGTCCTCATTCTAATTTTACACATACTAGATTTCCATTTGATACTCAGTAGACAGTATAATGTCCCAGTTTAATACCCAGTGTGAAAGCAAATGGGTCAAAGCTCCCGTTTTTTAACTGGGCAACAGAGAAATGTCCGTCTCTTCTGCTTTTGGGAAAAACTTTCAAGGTGAGAGATTGGTTTAGAGCAGGCTCTTTTTTTTTCATGCTGCTAGATTTGCTGAGTCTTTGCATCACAGCAAGAATCCTTTTTGTCACTGCGAGATATTTTTGAGTTTCTGGTCATCCTGTTTCTAAATACACCCACTAGAGCCGGCTGTAAGTTGTGATAAGAGCTTTTCCTGTTCTCTTTCATCTAAATTATATTCGGAATTCTGATGCTGTTGTCTTAGATATTTGCTGAGAGCAGCTTGCTCAACCCTGCACAGCAACTTGACCACGCGCACGCACACGCACGCACACACACAGACGCACACACACACACACACGCGCACACGCACGCACGCACACGCACGCGCGCACGCACGCACAGATGCTTGCCGGATGAGCGTACGTCAACCTCTCTCCGGTTATTACTGAGAACAGCTATTTGACATTTGAGAACAACCCAGATACTACTGTCTGTCTGAAATGGAGAGGCTATTACCTGTTATTCAGTTACCAGTGCAGACATTTTACAGACCAGGACAAATAACTGTCAATTTCCAATTTAACATACTAATGGAGCCATTTTCCGTCAATGTCAGTTTCCGACTGTTGTTTTCCAACTCCTGTCTGTTTTGCAAGGTCTACACTTTAATATTCTACTGTAAGGGGGTGAAAGCATGCGTTCAGTTGTGTAGGGGGAGTAATGGCTAAGATCCACTGCTCTGTGCTCTGAAAGCTGATATATTTTTCAATTAATCTGTATCAAAATAACACCTTTTTTTTAACCAAAGGGGCCATCATCTCCCTCATTGAGTGCCTTAGGCTTTCATCAGGGCTTTATAACAGTGTAAATACAGACAAATAATCATGCATTTTGTTTCTTCATGCATTGACATGTTGTACTAAGTATTATGTAATTGCAAAATAGTTTCAAGTGTAATCAGAGTACCTTTTACTCTTTAAAGCAAACTATCTGAAGACATAATATGCTTTTTTTTGGTGCTATTTTCTGATATTTTGACTAAACAATTAATTGATTAAACAACAAAATAGTCAAAATAATAGTTTTCATTGTGTGTTAGTTCCCTGCCAGTGTTACAGGCTTTCAATTGTCTGGGCTTTACAATCTGAACGGGAATGGAGCTGATTTTCTGCCTTACCCCATTCAAGGAGTCAGATAAAATACTTCTGTATCTAACCTGCATGGTCTGACAGGCAAACCAATTCCCAAGAACTGAGAAAATATTCTTTTCACGAATGATTGAGTGGAACGTTTAGGCTGAGAGGCAGCTGAGAAAAGTGTGAGAAAAGTGTGAACTTCTGTAACTGCCACTGATTATTTTTTTTTATTTTATTTTAGAGCGAAGATGCACGGACAGAAGAAGAGTACTTTTTTTTAGGATTGTGGCTCTCAACATGCCATTCACAGCAGCAGACTAATATTGGCGCTCACCTTTGCGCCATGTGTCTGTCTCGCTCTGTTTTTCACTGACTCTCTTGCAAACACATATACAGTGCACTAAGGCACACAGACGCTCACGCAGTCAGTAAATTAGCTCCACTTAGCTCCACCTGTTTTCCAGGCTCGGTATTAAACTCTCTCTCACCTCTCTGCCTACAGTGAGCAGAACTAATGTGATTGCAAAATACTCAGCACTCTTTCACGTCCACTAATGGTCTAATTTTTATGACTGTCACTCAAGAACAACATACAAGCCAAGTTAATGGAACTCATAGCATTGAATAAACTTTCAGCATCAGTCAATTCCTACTTGCTAAAACCAAGACTTTTGTGCACATGCGCAGTTTAGAAAACTGAATAAACCTTGGTCATTCAGCTTTAACTCCTATTTTTAAGTAATTTTTTATGATCACTGAGGCTGCTGCCAAGCTTTATTGTGTTTGGATATATTGTAACTGCAGAATATGATAAGTGGGCAAAGACATACAGTCTAAAACACAGTACAGTCACCACTTGGTTCAATGAACACATCATGAAAATCTCTAATGTCTTTTTCTCACTTCTTCGCTGTCTTTCTTTTTAGCATTTTCCACGGCAGCAGTTTTGTTATGGTGGAAGCTAATTACATTATCTTGGACTCATCTCTGCGTTTGCCTTTTTGTGTTTTCAAAATGAAGGCCGGAGTTTGTAGGCTGAAACCGGCTGTTGAATCACCTACACACACTCCAGCGCTCTTTTCCACACCGACACATATGAGTGCACATACTGTATCTCTGATTTCAGTTGTTTGAATCAGTATTTGTGACATTCAGTAACACTCTCCCAAAGTTATGCAATATACGAATATGCGATATCTTTGGTGTCATCAAGGGAGAGTTTGCAGCCCTGAAGGAAAGTGAGGGCAGGCTTCCCTGCAGTCAAAGAAACTGTGTGGTGTTGCTTCTTAGGGTTTTTTTTTTATGTCTGACACCAACTTTGGCAGCATGACAAATCAAACTCTGACATGGGCATAATCAAAGGCTTTATTGCAGTCCTGTGCAGCATCTACAGCATATAGGCACAGTGCTATTGTCAGCTGGGAACAATACTTGTTTTTTATGTCAAGTTGTCATCATGAGGGATGTCCCTCAAGTATTTAATCAGAAGCTTTTAAATCCATTTACAAATCCACAAACCATAAAACAAAGTCGCTGTCTGGATATGTTTCTCTCGTGGCTGAGGTAGCATAAAGTGGCAGAGGAGGACATAGTCATTAGTTTACTCCTCTGGGGAAATCCTTACAGAGAAAAAGAAGGCAGAAGGTCATCACATTGGCTCTTTTTTTTTTCCCACCATGGGGACGTCACACAGAGATGCCTCCCCGTGGGTCTCTGTTTTTCTGCTGCTGGGCAGTCGTGGTGTGAATTATTGTCCTGGGTATAAATAGGTTGACAGTCTGGCAGGGCCAGGTGGTCTAATCTAACAGTTCAGTATCCTGCTCTCTCCCTGACAAGGTGGCGTGGCAGTTCTCTGACGCCACATTAACATTGACCTGAGTACCAACAGATGGGCTAGTTCTTGTATACTGATGAAAAGGTGGCCTCAGAGAAACTTTTATTAATCTCTTATACACTAGAGACACCTGATCTTTCATTAATTGTAAGGAATCGAATGTATTACAATGTGGCTCAGAATTCATTTGTATTTCACCTGGGTCTTGACATTTTGTGGAAATACAGCTATTTTGATTATATACATATATTATGTATATATTTACGTATATTTATTTTCATATATACATTTGACGAGGTAAAAAACAAATTCCACGATTAGTTCTGCTCCTGTTCTTAAGACCACGTTTATCCTGATTGCCTTTTTCAGGCAAATTCTGCATTTGTGTCAAATAAGTTTACAAGTAGAATTTTAGCAGTTTTCTCCCCTTATTAAATGTTTATTGTGCTGTTGTAAATTACTTTTTTAAGGAGAGAAACTGTTAGTGCATTCAATTATGTCTCCTTGTATCCAATCTCTTGCCACCTGGAAACAGTGTGGCTGCTGAATATTCAGCATAACAAGGTTTTCCCCCTTGGTGACAGTTTTGGAGCAGCAGCAGCAACAACAACAATCATTACTGTGTGGTTGCTACAACCTGTCTGCCACAGTTTTATATTTTTGGTATTTTTTTCTTCATGGTGTACAGTAATCATTGCATGCAATGTTTTCAAGCTTGACTTTCTCTTTGCGTTTTTTATTATGGCGTTTTCGTTAGTGTTTGTTTCTAACTCAGCAGTGTCTTTTGTTCAGCTTCTGGTTTAAACATGCTGAGTTGATTGGCATGTACAGAGCTGCTGATTGAGAAATACTGATTGGTGAGAAATACTACTTTTTGGCGGCCATCTCAGTCCAACCTTTCCTCCTCATTCTGCCTTGTCTTTATTTTGTTTGTCCCCATCTTCCCCGTCATCACTTTCCCATCTTCAGTTGTTGCCCATCAGAGGTGCCAACATGTCACCAGCAGCGCTAAAGTCTAATGGTTATGGGGACATTTTCTCTGACACCTGCAGCAAACATGAATCCTGCTGGGCTGCTGGGAGAACAGAGGGAGGTTTATCTGGGATGGCAGGCCTTTCCTCCATCACCATGCCAATAGAGACGGCAGCACAGAATTCTGTGCTTTGCTCTGCGCTTTACAGCCAGATAAGGCCCCCAGACAAAGAAGCACGGCAGCTAGACCCCACTCACTACAATGGAGGGGAGAAAACAAGATATGTGACTAATAACCTTTGTCAGTTTGCTCCAGTTAAATACTTTTCTTTTATCCTCTGAGTTAGTAGGCTGTGTTGCTAGTACAAGTTACAGGTGTTAAAGTTCTTCAAAGAATCCACCTTGTGGGAAATGCTTCAGTTTTAGCTACATTGTGGGTACTTTTAAGCTGGACCCCATTTCCAAGGACACTGCCTGATTAGCAATTAGCAAATGATGCTCAGACCTAAAGAATATTCAAGTGTCCAATCCGTGTTGACACTTGCAAAGATTGCAGCCCATTATGGACAAAAATAATTGAATCACTTTCTACTGCCGGTTGTACTGAATGATTGCATACCAGCAATTATGTTAAGGCACAGATTTGTGTGTATTTTTTTCCACATTTGTAAGGTGCTTACATTAGCCTTCCTAGATCTCCTTTTTGCAGTGCCCTTAGCCTGCATTGTATGTGCTGCCAGTGCACTGCACCTTCACAAGTCCTTGTAAAGCCACAGCCAGAGCTCTGGTCTTGGAAATCAACTCTTTGTTTGGCTTAGCATGGCAGGCAAACTTGGATTACAGAGTGCCACAAGATGCCTGGGCCACCCAGTCTGTCACCATGAATATAAAGAGTGGATTTATCTTCTAACACTCAGATATGACCAGGACAAATGCAGATTAGGGTAGTGTCTGCATCCTTTTAGTCCTTTTTCACATTTGTACACAAAACTCTCCCTGCAGTTTTTCACTACAGAGCTTGCTCTTATGGACTGCAAGTAATGGTTACCAATTTATGTATTTGGCCATGAGCAAAAGATGTTTATATATGCAGACTGTTTTCTGGACTCGGTTAAACTTTCCTGAATAATGCAAGACATGTTTTAAGTCCATACTGTGAGATGGTGAATGGGTAATCCATCATAGGTAGTTATTGCATTACACAGTGGTTTTGAACATACTCTTGGTCTATTACTTCGCCAATGCATGAAAAGAACAAGCGATTCACTCCGATTCCTTCAAGGAAACTCATTTTACATGGGTCACCTCATGTGACCAAAATCTTTGCTAAAAGAGAAAATAGAGTAATTCATAGAATCAGTCGGATAAATCTAGGTTTTTTTTTTTGGTTATTGTGTGTTGGCAAAAGTGTTTGTGCTTGTCTGGCAAGAAATTAACTTTGTCACACTGGCCCTAGACAATAGCAGGCAAGAATTGCTGAGCCTGATGATGCACTCTGGGAACAGTAAAGTCATTTCGCTCCAGCAGACCACTTAATAGCTTTGGCTGATTCAGAGTTTGGAAATCCATCAGTCAATTGGGCCAGACTGAGACGAGCAGTCTTCTGAGTGCCAGTATGCTTAGTATATGAGGAAGCGGGTAGCAGGACAATGGAGCTACTCATTATGAGCTGGTGTCCTATAGATACATCTAATTGCTTTTTCAAACTACAAGACATAGACAAATAACGGTTTGATCCGACATCATCAACAACGATTTTACATATCAAAGTCTGTTTTAATGTCTTGGGGAGTACTAAGGCATATGTTAAAAACGTTGTATAAAGCCTTTCATGGCTCAAGAGGTGAAAAATGATAAATTGTGTGATGTCACTTGAGTCAGCACTGGTTGGGGCTGAAGACTACAAGTTTGAAAAATAAAACATCTGGAGGTGTGGAGATGGAAAGAAGTGAAACCTCATTAGCCTGCTATTCATTTCTGCTTGAGGCTAGTAGCTCGAGTCTACCGTAGCCACTTCTAGCATAACGCACCCGAATCTCTGATGGTCGAGTTGCATTGTGGGAAATCACAGTTTGACAGGAATAACAATAATAAGTGGAATAAAAAAGACTATTCTGTTCTACTCGATTGATTTTGATCCTTTTTATTAAAACTGTCCATCGTGAGCCCGACAGTGTGCAATGCTAAATCTGTGGAGGACTATTTTAAAAGCAGCTTTGTGTATCTGTATTCTTCTGACCTGGACACAGGTTTAATAATAAACTGCCAGTTTCAAAAGCTGTAATCCACATGCCATACCCCTATGAAGTAATGCCCAGCGAGGAACCCTTTCTGAATAAATCTCTACTGTGGGCACATGTGGTACCTCCGCTCTGAATATGACTATCAATAAATTATTGTATCACTAAATCAGAACCTTTTTGGTGAAACAAGTTTAACCACATGCAATTAAACATTCGTATGAAATTCCCTCCATCTTGTCATGATGTGGGAGGAGGGCAACAGCCGGTCCTATTGTGTCAGTTTGTAAGGATTGCTTGTCAGTCTACCAGGCTCCCAGCTAACCCCAGTGTCAGCACTCTGATCCGACTGGTTAGGGTTGCAGACACGTTGCCACCAATCAAGCAAATTACCTTAGGTAGCACAATCACCCATGGCGATGGTGCTGGGCAATATGAGGGAATTGGTATTCACTATGTCCAACAGTTAATTATTTATACTTTGCTTCAAGGTACGGCTGGTGGAGAGTGGAATAACTACAGCAGCGAAAATGATGAAGGAGAACTCGACTTTTATTGTCATAGCAGCAGCTTTAAACAGCTCATCCAACAATGTGGTGGCATCATTGTGTCGTTTGTGTTATCAGTTATCCTCAGGGGTAACTGAGCTCATCAGAAGTCAGGTGTCAAACTACATTCTAATTGTGAGGGTGCTTTATAGAGGTTAAGAAAGTAGAGACTGAAATATCTTTTATGTAAGCAGAAATATTGAGGGCTAAGCATGAAAGATTCAACATTTTTGGAGTCTACTGGAATAACTTCACACTTTTTATTTCCTAAGAGTTGGAAGCTATTCATATGTGTTGCAAATATTATACCTGGTTATTTAAAAATTTAAAATGAGGGCTGTTGTTGTGCTGGCTTTTTAGAAAAAAAAACCAAAATTAGTTTTGTTGTTGAACCTTGACACAGCTTTACTGCAGCAAATTCAGATATCAACAGAAAATTAATCGTCAACAATTTTAATTACTGAGTAACTGTTTGAGTTAACAAGAAAATTTTTGATATTTCCTGGTTTTCTCTGTTTGATATGGTACATTTATTATCTTTGACCACATCACCTCGGGCCCTGCAAACTTGTGATGGGTGTTTTTCCACTTTATTGTGACATTTTATGGACTAACTGATTCATTTATTAATCTAAATAATGATTGGCAGATGACTCTTTCAGTTTCAGCCACAGTGAATTTCATGTAATGGCACACAGTTCAGCCGCCCACTTTGCCCCGCATCCTAAAAATGTATCCATGTCTAGGTGTAATTGTGTCAGTATGCTGCACGGTTTCTCTTTACTTCTAAGCAGCTCATACCTCTTATCAGAGGCGCCTTCGGTGTTGAGACAAGGTAATTAACCGTTAAGAGAGGAGCCTGCACTGAGGAGCAGAATGGGCTCATATGCTTTTCAATCAAAGACACTTTGGTCAGGGGGGGCCTGGAGAGAACACAATGCAGCAGCTTATTTAGGATGCCTCCTCATAACTTACACTGGGAGAACAGATCGTATTATTTCAATATTACTATGAGTGACAGCCACATTTGTATTCTTTTTAATTGTGGATCCTTGCAACATAAAATCCATATACGTCAACAACAATCAACAACAAAGTACTTTGAATGTTTGTTTTTTTTTTCATCTCTTTATTTCTCTTTATTTTGAGAGTATGAAAATATGGACACACACACAGTCCGTGTGCCAGCACAGGCAGAAACAGAATCTGTTGAAGTGAGACAGCTGCACACACAAGTAATTCAGGACAGGATTATACACATTTTACCTTACTTTAATGTTAATTCTGCAAAGTATGACAACTAACAGAAGGAGAGAATTGTAGAAAAGTCTTTTGTACAGTTGAACAGTACAGAATGAATTCTACTGCCCGATTCATAGCATCACACACACACAGTATTTGTTGTAATACAAGGCAGCACCCTCCTCAGGTCAACGAGTGTTTTGGTTGCCTAAAACCATTTCAGTCATGGGCATCCTTGCTACAAAGAGCGCCAGCTTTTTGGGAGTTGATTGAAGGTTTCCGGGCTCCGAAATCCTTTTAACAACTCAATTTCCTATCATGACTGTGAAGGCATTGTTTGTAATCTGAGTATTCTGAATGTGATTGTCTTCAGGGCTATCATTTGATTTTCTTTGCAGACTTCCCTTCCAGAGTATTTTCCTATTTGATATGAGTTTAATATTTTATTCCCCAATTTGAATGTCTAACTGAGACATTGGAGTTAAAGACGAAGGTGTCTGTCTGTAGTAGCAGTATTCCCAGTCTCATATACCCCCTCTATACACATGCTTTAGCCTGCCTTCCTACCTTTCTTCCTGACTTAAGCACTTGAGCCCCATCTACCCCTTTGTTTACCAAGTGTTAGTTGACTCACCACCTCTGCTCTTTTCCAGCACATACATATTCACCCAGGTGCACATATTCAAACTAGGAATGTCCCATGCATTTTAATAAAGACTATTGTGCAGTGTAATCAAACTTTGAAGGATATTGCCTCTGTTAAAGGCCAGGTTAAAGATAATTAGAGACCTTAAAAACAACACAGCATTGTTCCTCTTTGTTGCCATGGCTAGAAATCAGTAAGTTCCCTCTTTGTCATACTTTATTTAATTAACACAATAAACTAATGGAACGCACTTTTAGGAGGGAATCTAATCCACGCTATATATTTAATTATAAACTTAATAATACTTTAGCAACAAACACTTGTGTTTTCTTCTCCAGCTGATATTAAATCCTGTTTATTTTTTCCTCTTTTTGAATGAAATTCTGTGGGGGTTTTTTGGCACCACCAAATGATATCCTGCCTGGAGCTCACTGTGTCTGTGAGCGAGAGGGAGAAAATGATTTCCCCCACCTCCTCATTGGCCATGAATGCAAAGGCAGCACGTGTCCACGGCTGTTAAACAACACACACTGGCTGCCTGCCCACTCGTAAATTACTGAGTGGAAGCCTCTCCCAAGACTGCCTTTAGTGGAACAGTTCAGTCAGTAAGGTTGTTTAGCATAACCAGCACTGCGGCTATCAGTTTACAGAGTTTTGTGGCTCAGACACCACCCCTAATGGTACTGTTATTTGTTGCATGCTTAAATGAGGACTCTTTTAAGTACTCTTATCTGTTGTTTTTTTTTATTCGTCAAGGGATACAGAATGGCTTCCCTAGAGTGTGAAGTGTGGTCACTTTGCATAGTGTAACACTTAAAACTTAGTGCTACACCGACGCTCTAGGCCTGTTCATAAAACTAAGATGCAATTTAATTTGTTATTTGAGGATGCACACATTTTTGTTGCTTTCCTCACACTTAAGGGCTTGTTTCCTGTCTTGGGGTGATAGAAAATAGTACTGTGTTGCTCCTCTGGCTATCTCTGTTAACATTGTGGAAAATTGTTTTCCAGCTCAACATCAAGAGTTTTCAGCCTGAGCCATGTCTAAACGATGGAGGATGCACTTGTAACCAGTTTCTTTCTTTTTGATTGTTGTTTGGTAGAGAACAGTAGATACGTCTGTTCTCTCTGTCCTCTAGTTGCCCTCTCTTGGCCCTCTAGCTGTCTTGCACTTCATTTAAATTTTTTTGTTCAGTATATGTGTAACGACAACAGGACTACACAAGCAACTCGTCAGTTGGTACAAATGCTGTACGGATGATTTGTAGCACACATTTTTTTGCATCGTTTGTATCACTCATGGCCAAATGGAGTGGAAGTCGGTAGTTTTTTAAAATTGCTTATATAAACTGTTTCTGGATCGGTTCACTGTCTGGATGAAATGATTTATGACAAAAGAAAATCTCTACGACCAACATCTTCAATAAATGCACCCACTGGGTAAAGATGCCTGCATTTAATGTTTCTCTGTATTTGTTTTTCAAATATTCAAGTATTTGGAACAGTTTTTACATTGCGTTCTCACATTTTGCAGCTCTAACATGTTGTTTCCCTGTGTGTAGGAAAGCTTGACAGACTGTCATCTCTTCAACATATCAGCAGGGGCTCATTAACAAACAAATGTTGTACCGCATGATGGCATGTTTGTAATGGCGTGGGAATGATTGTGGCTATATTTATAGTATACTGTATACTGTAACATTTGTGTGTGTATTTTTTGCAGTTTTAATTGTACTCTCGACATCATTGAAAATGCGGGCGTGTCCACAATGTTTCCTTGTTGAATTAATGAATGAATTGCATACAGTTAACAATATGAATTATATTGATTGTAGAGCATACACACAGTTTTGCAAATTGTGATTGTAGGAAGGCTGACACAAATAAGCACATCGCTACACTAATGACAATGCTCCAGTGAAGCGTTTTCATTCCCACAAGCCACAACTGCAAATATTTGCAATTGTTGTTTCTCCCATATGCATCCAAACAACTGTATGAAACCACAATACTCACTGAGAATCTATTGTTGACTAATGACTGTAGAAAAATACTGAACATACATGTCTTGAAAATGGCATCCAGAAAAATATTTTTGAAGGGGTTTTTATCAGATTGTTGCTAAAAAATATGGTTTATGGTAGTTGCCCAGCGTGAACAAGACTGCTGCTCATAAGAAAGAAAATACGGATTTCTTTATTTTTTGTGGTACACATTTAAATGGCTACCTCTTCACCTGACATCAACAAGACAGACGAGAATCCATTTGTTGTTAAAACTGTTATGTGTAGGCAGCGCTGGTTGCCACAGTAAAACTGCAAGAAAAGCTGTGTAAGATTTTGAATGATGTTTTTCCAACCCCAACCCTTGGCCAAAGTAGCAAAAATGGATTATGTTCATAAAAATATAAAGCACAAACAGACATGCAAGTAGATGCACACTTTGAACGAAGGAGTTAGCAGTAGTCAGGTTGTGTTGTTGCTTTTTTTTCTTTTTTCACTACGTGATGTTATGGACATATTTTTTATTATTTCCAGACAAATGTAAAAATCCCCAAGGCTTCTTTGTGTTGCCCCTGTGTGGGAGATGAGGTACTTCATCATAGAGATAAGCACACTGGCTGAGGGACAGCTACAGGAAAGAAAAGGTACACGAGAGCTGCTTGTGAAGTACCGATCAGTTGTTGTGAAGTTTGTATGATTAATCCAGCACTGCAAATTGTTACAGAGGGAGATTTGGTTTGTGCCATCCCAGGCTGCTGTTTCCCTGCTGTGGAGACAAAAGATGAATGGGCCTATCGGGGCTATTATGGGGTATCTCCCTTCTCCATCACTATAGGGGCCGGTTGACTCTGATAACCCTCTCTTCACTGAGGGGATCCTCTAATCCCTGCTAGACACATGTGTCTGGCCTCGTGCGTTTGTCAAGATGACTAATGTGCTGAACTGTGTGTGAAAATACGTATGAAAATACATAGATACTTACACAAGGCTAAACGCATACAACATTGTCTGAATGCATATCTGTAGGAGGGGATGCACAAGAGACACCTAAAGGCATTTCAAAGCAGTAAAACTGACATTGTTGCCCATTTGCTCTATTGATTCACCCGTTAAACATGAGCAGTCATCAATAACAATCGTGCATCCAATGCCGCTGGGATGTTGTTTTTTTTTTACCACTAAGAAATTAGACCAAACAATAAATCCTTATTTCATTTTAAGCAACTTTAGGCCGTACCAGCTATCTGGCTGATATCTTGTGCATTCTTCCTCATTTTGACAAACAATTTAAAGTTGCGTTTCTGCTATCAAGAAAATCTATTTTATTTTCCTTTCTATTTTAATGACCATGGTCTCAGCAAGTGTGTCTGCATAAAACACTGCCTAAAACAGTGTCCTGCCAGCGTTTGTGCCTTCTCTGAAAGCTTACATATTGGTAAGCGTGCTGGATCTGAATTACAATTTCAGAGACGGATTTTAAAGACCAGTGTGAAACTTCTCTCCTCCCAGCTTCTCTGCTTCATTCATAATCATTAGTGTGCACATTTCCTCAAGTTAGCAACTCAAGCTTTTTCCTAACGATAGAAAAGTACTGTAGAGCCAAGTGTGTGGAAATGAAAAATGCTGGTAATAACAAACATGATGGGGAATTTGGGTGGTTTAAGAGTGATGAATGCCAGTTGTTGTTGTTGTTGTTGTTGTTGTTGTTGTCAAAGGCCTTAAAAACTGGAATTTCTTTGCATCCTCTAAATTATTTTATCTTCCCACATAAAAATAACTCTCATTATTCTTCTCATGTTTAGGCCAATGTCATTCTGCGGGTGAATAAGTAGCCTATTTTTCTGTCCTCACAGTGGGAGTGCTGGCATTTTCTCATTGGCCTCATTTTTCTTTGTGGTTGCCATTACTGTGGTGACTGGTCTTTTTCTGGCCCTCACTGTAACACCACCTATAGCTCCAAATGCCTGTCAGTGCAAGGTCATTCTGGCCTTCTGTTTAAACTAATACACAGTAATGTCTACAGACAATGCAGTAAGTGATTATTTTTCCATTTACCTGGCTGCCATACATCATACATGCTGTATCATCTGATCTTTTCTTCTTCTTCTGGGTCTTTTTAAGTCGGATTCACAGATAAAGTCAGGTTCAAGACAGATTTAAGTTGATGTATTTGTACTAATTTTTCTTATTTGTTTAATAAGTAACATTTTATTGCAAATCATGGGTCAGTGTTCTCTAAATTGACTTTTATAAATTTGTCTTAACAAGCCATTATATGGGAAACGGGCTGCAGATCATTGTGTTGAAAAGGGGTTTAGATATTTTTCAAAATATTCATGCTCCGACAGCTGTGTCTGAACACAAGCCAGTGTTTTAATCATGTTTCAGTTTTTTCCCCATTCCCCAAGCATTTCTTTTAATCCAGACTGCATTGTTTTCTATATTGAAACCATGTTGAAAAAAGGAAACAATTGTGCATTCACTCATAAACATCCCGTCACTATATCCGGTGTTCCTGGGGTTAATCTAATGTTATCAGATTGTCTCTACTGAAGCATATTAGGATGTCACTGGAGGTCAGCAATGATAAGGACACCGTAGTGATGAATTTGTATGCTACAGACAAATACAGGTATAAAAGTATCAACAATATAGCTGATAGACAGTTGGAATGAACTCTGGACTTTCTGTTCTGCTCTGTTGACTGTATTCACCGCAACAGACACAGTAACTGTAATAAACAGTTTTGTTGCTGTGTAGCAGCAAAACCCAGATTTACAGGGGGCCAAGAAGGTAGGGTGTCTTTGAACCTGAGTTTTGACAGACTTCAAATATGTAGCAGAGGTATGCTAATCTGATGCTGATAGAGTAATTGTTGAGTTATCCACTGTGACTTTTTTTGTTTGTTTTTTTAAATTTGTTGATTAAAAACTTTGGTAAATAGTGTGACAGCACAGGTAATACTGGCAAAAATGATTTGTTGATTTGCAGGTTTAATTACCACTAAGCTTTTCAGCTGTACCAGCTACTAACAGGCCACAATACAAGAATGGTGAGCTTAACTCGCTTTCTGTGGTTGTTCCACAGATGATCCTATTGTGCTTGTCATGTGTCAGCATAAATGTACCTACATGTCAGGCAGTGATACGAGATAGAAATCTTATCACTGCCTGACATGTAAGGAAGAGATGATGTGCTAAAATCCTATTAAAGCTGTGACATGAGATATGATGGTTGATCGGTTCAGTTTTATGTGACATGCATAGTATTTTTATGGGCATTTATTGTATTGGGCTGCGATTATTTTCATTGTCCAAGTCCATGTAGTTTCAGAAAATGATGGAAAATGCCCCATTTCCCAGAGCCCAAGGTGATGTGATGACATGCCACAGAAATCCTCACATCTGAGAAGCTGAAACCAGAAAGTGTTTCCTCAATAAATTATTTAAACAATCACAATTGCTGTCGATTTACTAAAAAGTCGACTAAAGTGCACACTTAATCAAGTCCCCAAACTAAAGGTAAAAAGAATAAATGTCTTGCTTCTGTGTTCTTTCAGTAGGAGTTCAGGGGCTGCTGTCAGCAGAGAGGAGTGAGGTTTTGGGATCACTGTGACCTTCTCAGTGGCCTGAGAGTGTGTTGGCATGGCATGACTGATGCAGATTATCATAGCTGGAGAAAGCCAAAATTTTACTCTGGTCATCATGGCACCCTCGGGGCCCCTCGCAATGGAATGAAATGCATTACAGAATGCTCTGTGCGTCCTTCTGGCAGCGTTTTGTATTTCCTCTATGCTGATCCTCCCAGTTTGAGTGTTAATAGTGCAGTCAATGGGACCCTCCCGCGCTTCAGAGCCCTCTCTGGCTCCAATGAGCTTCTGCTCCACAAAGCAGGGAGGTCGTGCCTCTTGGAGAAGTGGATGAATTACATTCTCTTCTGTTTGTCTTCTCTCTCTGTTCAAGACAATCCTCTTTTATTTTGGCCTTTCTTAACCGCTCTTAGTCAGCGTCCTTGAAAGACTGCAAGATTAGAAATTTGGGTGGCAGTGTGTGTCTTCTGTACAGCGACTGATCAGACCTTTTTGTTATCGTTGGTTTTGTTTTCCAAAGCAGATTTGCTACAAGACCAGAGAAGCTGAGATCACACATGATGACGCAGCATCTCTAGGATGTTCAAAGACTACAGATCAAGTCGAGTCGCAGGTAAGACGCCCGAGTGAGTGTTAGCTCCAGTGTGTATACTCTGTATGCAAGTGTTTTGTTCCAGAGCACCAGAGGTGGTCATTCTAATTAATGCTGAGGGTTCACATCGCAAAGAGGATTTGCAGGTAAAATCTTTGCTTCAAACAGGAACATCATAGTCGGTGCACCTTCTTATGCTAATTCACTTTTTTTAAGTAACATATACATTATTATGGTTCGACGCCATGTTAGCAGCATGGATGGCCATGGCGGCCTGTCAGTGGTCGGTCAGTTCACCACTTTGGTCTATTGACTTAAATATATTGACTACTGGACGGATTGCTATGAAATTTTGTACAGACATTCATGGTTCCCATCCTACTGACTTAGGTGACCCCTGTATTGCCATAATGAGGTTGACATTTGAGGTTTTGAGTAAAATGTCTTCGCAACTATTGGATGGATTGCCATGAAATTAGGTACCCACATTCATGTCCCCATGAGGATGAACTGTAATAACTTACATGGTCCCCTGACTTTTCATCTAGTTAAACTGCAAACCTAACGACATTCCCATCATCCTCAGCTATGCTTCGTGTTTTGTGCTAATTAGCAAATTTTAGTATACTAACACACTGATCTAAGATGGTGAACATAAAACCTTACAGTAAGCCTTACACCTGCTTAACATCAGCATGTTGACATTGTCACTGTGAGCATGTTAGCATGCCCATATTATAATTTAGCTCAAATCCCACTGTGTACAACCTCACACAGGTGCTACCAGGGCTTGTTATCATATCTCCAGTAGGCCATTTTACTATCACTGCATGTAACTAACACGCTATATGTGCACAATACTGAGAAAGGGGGATAAGAGTACTCATTAAAAGGGACAATTAGCTGTTACGTAATGATGTTCAGAGAAAATGTAATACAAGCTATTCATTATGAATTATTTTAGGCATGGCATTACTGTGTTTCTGCAAGCTGTTATTGTATTTTCAAAAACAATGGGATCCTACAGTACATTGTCCGAGAATAGAAATTGAACCAAGTAAGAAACTGACAGATTGCTTTAGAGAGAGGAAAGAGAGGGGGAATGAAAAGCGCCTTTCTTGCTGGGCTTTGGCCGATGAGTGTGTCCTTTCCCATTACTCTCACACAGTGCAATATGCAGGTCAGTCAGGTGATAATGAATGCTCTGTCTGATACTTGGCCTTTCTCCCTTCCTCCTCCTTGTCTGCTCACTCTGTTGTATTCTCTCTCGTTTTTCACCCTCATATGAGTTTTGCACAGTATGTAGAATATTTGCCTTTAGTGGGTTTAATTATCCAGCAATCTCCTCTCCCCCCGTTCACTAGTGTTGGCCAGATTAAAGGTGGGAGACCATGAAGATGTCAAGTTTTTGTATCTCTTTCGTCATTAATTAAACCCTGAATTAAGGCCAAAGTCTATTCACTGTGGAACCTGATTTTGTCTGGTTTGAATGAACAAAAAGAAAAGATACCTTTTGTTGATAGATCATTTGCTTTAGTCTCCATAGTGCACACAGGATTGGATGAACTAATCAAATTCTGCGCACACCAACCTCCACTGCACGACTGTCTGCAGTCGGAAGGGATGTAATAATGCATTCAGCCAACATTTAGCCATAATACATTATTGAATTCATAACTCTTCTCCTGTTAGTCGTCTTGTAGTTTTCTACCAGTAACACACTGCTGATTACTTGTTTTTTGTTGTTTTAGTGAATGAGGATGTTAGTACAGTTAGCTTGTGAACATTAAAAAGTATCCTGGAAGGTATGTTATAAGAACTTGGAAAGGGTTTGATGCTAGTGATGTTTGTTCAAAGATTCTAGTAATGTTAAGAATGAAACATTTTTGCTCTATGTATCATCCAATAGCTGATGGCAGTCCGTCAAAGCTAGATAATAGTCTCTGTCGTGTTAAGAGATGTTCAGTAGCAGTATGTACAAAGAGTATTTTAATAAAATATGATTGAAATGCTACTTGACAGGAGAGAATTAAAGCTTTTAACCATAAAACATGGAACACAAGTTCAAACAAAATGCTGCATCCAGTATCAGCAACTCATGGTGAAGCAATTTTTTGCAAAAATAGTTATTTTCCATTATTTGGGGATTTGCACATGACTGTGTTACAAACGGAGCCATAGTTTGAAGGAGGTTTCTCTACTTCCCAAAGTTGACAAAAATGTGTCTGCTGTCTTAAAGAGAATATAATATTTCAAAGTGACTATTTTGACATCTTCTTTGACCCACATTTACAGTCACCGTTCATTTGGTATTCAAAGTGACTACATATCTCACTCTTACAGTCATCAGAACAGAGCTGACCAATTCTACGACATTCAAACGCCGAGGGAATCAAATATCCACTTTAAGTTCTCAATTCTCTTCACCCCACATTCTTTAGCCTGAAGTTTTTTTGTAGTGGGAACTGGAGTTCTGGCTACAAGACATTACCTGCCTTTGTGTTAATGTTTCCTTGGGCGCAGTGACGTTTGGTGTCTGTGTAAGGTTGGTGGGACATTTAGTGCCAGGAATCACAACCAGGGGGTAAATTCTCTAGTTAGAGGCCTGGTCTCCTTTTGGATTTAGCCTAATCCGGTACATCCAGAACAGATGCAAGGCACCTATAGTAACTCCCTCCTCCCACATCATTGTGAAAACTACGGCAAACATGGTTCTGCATCTCAAAACACAACACAACTCATTAAAGCCTTCCAAGTAGGAATACAACATTACGTGAACTGGGACACTGTGAAACTCACTTAATGAGGTGTGACTTAAGCTGGCGAGTCACCTCAACCTTTCCTGTCCAAATGATCATCTGCTAACCATCAGTCAGGGGGCAGGGGTGTGAGGTAAGGATGGAGGAGGAGAAGAAGGGACAGGTAATTAGAATGGGAAGAATTAAGGAAGATAGAGGTCAAAGATAACCAGCAAGAACCCAAAAGACAGAGATGTTCCTGATCTTCAGGACACATTTCAGTGCTGGCTGTCTTCCTCCACAGAGGGCAGTGGAGTTAATGACATTTTTCTCCCGTGCCTGAGCTACAAACACACCATTCATTGATCTCAAACTGGAAGACACCAAATACCACTGCAGTCACATTAAACTGATAGGCAGAACCTTTTTAAATATCATTCTGTGTCTTGCTCTCTCCCTCTCTGAAGGCCTCGTGGAGCAGCTACCTGAACCCTGCTGTTTGATTGGAAAGGGCATATTGATGCAGCATGGCACACTCTTACCAAGTGAAAACAGCATTGTGTGATTTGGCAAATCTCTCGATAGAGCCAGATAAACAGTGCAAAGATAAACATCTCAAAGTCAAAGGAGTAAACAGTCATAAATGTTGTTTCTTGAAAAGAGGCACATTGACTGAAATGAATGCTAGTTAAGAAGAAGGCTATGCCTCTCAAAGCTCTTGTTAAAATAAAGATGGTTGTCGATGAGGCCCAGCTTCCATTTAATATGCAGTAATTGAATTTGAATAATTCATTATATGACAGATTTCCCTGGACTAAACAAATGTATTGAGCAGGAAATAAGATCTGACTGGGTCCACCGTTCTATACATTTTTGATTTAATATATGAAGCTGAGATGAGTTTCAATAACATTGTAACTGCCATTGCTTTACATCTGTATGTGGAATTGTACTGTGCTACTGTGTGTTCTCTTTCATCATGCTCTCACTCTACCCCCCATATCTTTTTTTCTCTCGCTACCCAACTGCCTTGCCAGTGTTGCCTAGCGCTGCTTATGGTGGAATTGTTGGATCTAAACATATAGAGTTGGTCTCGACTTGCTCTATATTAACAAGTGCTATGAGATAACTCTATTATGATATAGCGCTATATAAATAAAATTGAATGAGTTGGAAGATATGGGCTCATGATTTATGGAACACGTGACCTCTGAAGTCTTCTCGCATGCTTTTTTTTTTCCTTTAAAAGAAATGTAAGAAATAGTGAAATCTTTCAGCCGGAATTACTTACTCCACCTCACATTTAAGTCAGGCAGTTTATTTGACTAAAGTGGGCTGTAATGTCACCAAGCACACACGTTCTCGTACCAAACCATAAAAGCAAACGAAGGCTGCTTTCATCTGCTGAGGCACGGAGTCAAATTAGTGTTTGATTTGAATGCTTTGCTACACTAAGCAGGCCACAGAAGGAACATCATTGTTAAAAATAAATAAATAAAAAAAAATCAAGACATCAGACAAACATCATTTTCAAGGGACACTGAAATTGAATGAGAGCATGCACTGGCTGTTACTCATTACTACTGGCTGACAGAAGTAATTGAATTCTGCCTAGAAAAAATCTGTTTATTTATGACCAGTCCTTTCTGGTCAAAGCGTGGACAGTGAAAAAGCCAGCTATCAGTCGGTTGCTTAATTTATTTTTTTGATATTCCTAAATGCAGACGATAAACTCTGTTTGATAAACACAAACTGTGTTTGTATCTGCTAATGTGCAAATGTGTCTTGAATTTGACCAATATGTGTGTATGTATTTATTTTTTTTTTTCAACCAACCTACTTCACAAAGCATGTGAAGCAGTGAATATAGGCTTGTCCATCCAATATTTTTCAAAGACTAGGCTGCAGTCCAAATGTTGGAGGAAGACAGGTCCCTATATTATTGTGTCATGTTTCTGAAGTCTTTCCAAGGATCCTCATTATAACATAGCCTGAATAATAGATTTTAAGCTGCTGGGTTAGTTGCCTAAATGCAGCTGGATTTTGCCCTGATTAGTTTTTAGGACAGTTGAAAGTGTGGGGTTTATTTAAAATGTTGAACTGAAACAATACATCTACATATGAGAAGAAATCAGTGAGAGACAAAGATGGAAGTTGTCGACTGGTATAATCTTATAATCTTATAAATTTGCTTTTCATATTGGAGATGAATCTTTGTTCGATCACTGTGTATACACAGTATATCTCCTGTTAATCCTTCAACAATGCCTGACTGTAAACATGCAGTTTTTATTTCCAGGAAATAACGGTGCATATTGAGCTAAAACATATTGAGTTTTCCAAAAACGAAACCTGGTTTATTTCTCTAAATCAGTCAAAGCAGTTTACTGTAGCTGTAGCTGTTTGACAATGGATGAAAGACGCAGTATATTAGGTTCCTGTCATAACGGTACTTTGAATCACTCCTAACACCTTGTTTGTAGAATAGTGTTCTTCTGACTCAACAGTGGACTGGAAATTGAGAGCAATCTTGAGTTTAGGAAAAAGGGTCATGCACTCCGCCCTTTGGTAAATACTTTTATTTAGCTTTGAAATTATTTTGTGATGGAAGTGAAAACAGATTTATCGGTCGGGCAGAGGAGAAAATATTTTATCAACGCGTGCAAGACCTACCCAACCGGTCGAGGCAGATGACGCCCACCAAGAGCCTGGTTCTGCCTGAGGTTTCTGCCTGTTAAAAGGCAGTTTTTTCTTGCCACTGTCGCCTAGCGCTTGCTCATGGTGGAATTGTTGGGTCTGTACATATAAAGTTGGCTTGGACTTGCTCTATATTAACAAGTGCTATGAGATAACTCTGTTATGATATAGCGCTATATAAATAAAATTGAATTGAATTGAATTGAATAGATCATATTTTTCCTGTACTAGCGTCTCTACACTGGTTACCTATAAAATCCAGAATAGAATTTAAAATCCTTCCCCTCACCTATAAAGCCCTTAATGGTCAGGCACCATCATATCTTAAAGAGCTCATAGTACCCTATTACCCCACTAGAGCATTGCGCTCCCAGAATGCAGGGCTCCTTGTGGTTCCTAGAGTCTCTAAAAGTAGAATGGAAGCCTGAGCCTTCAGCTATCCAGTCTGTGTATGGGAGACAGACCCTCTCCTCACATTTAAGAGCAGGCTTAAGACTTTTCTCTTTGATGAAGCTTATAGCAGGGCTGACTCGGGTGAGCCCTGAGCCTCCCCCTAGATGAGGGGTGGCCTGGGTGAACCCTGAGCCCCCCCTTAGTTATGCTGCTATAGGCCTAGACTGCCGGGAGATATCCCATGATGCACTGAGCTTGTGCTCTCTCTCAGTCTCTCTCTTACTCTCTCTCTCTCTGGAGTTGTGGAGTCCGGATGTGCGGGATCTGGTTCTGTGGAGTCTGAATGCACACGGGTCTGGTCGAGTGGATGCGGGCCGCCTGCTGCTGCTACTGTTATTATTAGTGTAGCTGATGTTGTACTGCTAATACTATTGGTTGTTTATTTTTAACATCGGTAATTGAAACACGGTATGTGAAATTGTGTTCTCTTTCATCAAGCTCTCACTCTACCGCCACCCCCATCTCTATATATCTTTTTTGTTTTCTCTCTCTCTCTACCCAACCGGTCGAGGCAGATGACCGACCACCCAGAGCCTGGTTCTGCTAGAGGTTTCTGCCTGCTAAAAGGCAGTTTTTCCTTGCCACTGTTACCTAGTGCTGCTCATGGTGGAATTGTTTAGTCTATACATATAGAGTTGGTCTAGACGTGATCTATATTAACAAATGCTATAAGATAACTCTGTTATGATATAGTGCTATATAAATTGAATTTAACTGAATCAATCTGTCGTTATTAAAAGGCCATGTGCCACCGTCCTTTAAAGTAGCTGTAATTAAACCTCTTCTTAAAAAGCCCACTCTTGATCCAGGGGTTTTATCAAACTATAGACCTATATCTAACCCTCCATTTCTTTCTAAGATCTTTGAGAAATAAGTTGTGTGACTTCCTACACAACAATAAGCTCTTTGAGGATTTTCAGTCAAGAATTTAGAGTGCACCACAGCACAGAGACAGCACTGGTGAAAGTTACAAATGACCTTCTAATTGCATCAGATAAAGGACTTGTCTGTACTTGTCTTGTTAGATCTTACTGCTGCATTCAATACCATTGATCATCACATTCTGTTACAGAGACTGGAACATTTATTGGCATTAAAGACACCGCACTAAGCTGGTTTAAGTCCTATTTATCAGATTGATATCAGATTGTACATGTTAATGATTAATCGTCCATGCACACCAAAGTTAGTCACACAGTTCCACAAGGTTCTGTGCTTGGACCAATTCTATTCACCTTATATATGCTTCCTCTGGGCAATATTATTACGAGACACTCCATACATTTCCATTGTTATGCAGATGATATCCAATTATACTTGTCAATCAAGCCAGATGAAGCAAGTCAATTCATCAAACTACAAGCGTGCCTCATAAAACCATAAGACATAAAAACCTGGATGACCTGCAATTTATTAGCAATTTGTTAAACTTTCTTTATTGTACTTGGCCCTGAACACCTCGGAAGCACATTATGTAAAGATATACAGTAGTTTCTCCAAACGGCATTGCCCTGGCCTCCAGCACCACCGTAAGGAATTTTGGAGTTATTCTTGATCAGGATATGTCCTTTATCTCCCATGTAAAACAAACTTCAAGGATACCATCATATCTTAAAGAACTCATAGTAGCCTATTACCCCACTTGAGCACTGCGCTCCCAAAATGCAGGGCTCCTTGTGGTTCCTAGAGTCTCTAAAAGTAGAATGGGAGCCAGAGCCTTCAGCTAGTAAGGTCCTCTCCTGTGGAACCAGCTCCAAGTCTGTGTACGAGAGGCAGACCCCCTCCTAACATGTAAGACAAGGCTTAAGACTTTCCTCTTTGTTAAAGCTTATAGCAGGACTGACTCAGGAGAGTGAATGTTGTTTTGTGGTTTGTATTGAATTACAGTTTAGTGACTCTTCAAAAGGTAATGCTCACAGCCAGTATAGAAAGAGGGATGATTACAGCAACTAATAACACCTTCACTGTACATGTAGCATGTGTGTATTGTATTAAGAAATACTTGAAAAACATGTGAGCCCTTCGTGAGTAGTCTAGGTCAGTGCAGCTCCACAACACCAAATGTGGATTTTTACATCAAAATCTTTCCCAGTGCGGCCTGAACTCCATCTTTTACAAGTCAGTATTCTCCACCACACTTCTCAACCTTGTCCGCCTCTCTTGCTTTATATGAGCTGCTCTCTACTTTGCGAGCTGCCTGGGCTGTCTTTCTAGTGTCTCCTTCAGACTGCTGCTTTGCATGCTCAGCGACAGCCGATCAATATCCCGCCCTCTGAGCCAGGCGTCACCGCTGAAATAACAACCGCTCGGCCTGTTTGTATAGAGCAGTCTCTCAGCTCATCCAGGGTACTCAGGAAACTCAATGCAAAACAATCATTTACAACAACAAGGCCGGTGGGGAGCACCGAGGTGGTGGAGCTCATTCATGTAGGAGAATAGATGTTTGACTGATGTCTAGGTGGCCTTTAAATAACAAGAGAGCTATGTTAAATGATTTGGATTGATAAGTTCAGCATGACATTCTTTATGATACAAGAAAGCACTACATATTGCAGCTGGGAAAGAGACGCCGAGGCCCTCCTGGGACAGACAAGAGCCCGCTGGGATGGCTTCGGTGTTCCAGCACTTATTCTGATAATACAACAACATACTTCTGATAATGCAACCCAGATGCCAGAGCTCCAAGCGCAGGTGCTCAGTGGACTAGTGTTAATTGCTGCTAATTGGTGTAGCAACACATCAAGGCATATGTGGTCGGTTTGTATTAACGGTGAGAACAGAGGGGATTGTCGAGATTTTCAGAGCTAGGACTATAAGATTATCCAGGACAAAAGAACAGACTGTTACGAATACTCATTATTTCATTCACAGAAAATCTGGTAGAACAATGAAAACATTAGTTACCTTTTACCTGCAGGGTTCATACAGCTTTTTAAGAGTAAAATTCAAATTCAGCAAATTCACTTTTCATGCACTTTCATTAAACCAAAAATGTCCAGACTCCCAAAACCTTTATCATCACATCTAAATTGTTACTATAAATGCCAGGAGAGAACAATCAAATATGTCGACAGGATTGTTGCATTTCAAATATTAAAATATATCTGGTTTACATGAGTGATTGTGTAGAAAATGAAACACCAGATTGTGTTGAAAATCAAGCATTTTCAAGGAACATACTCGAATTCAAGCATATTCCTAACCATGAAGATATAACAGTTAGCACTAAAAATTTTCCAAACTTTATACACTTTGTACGAACCCTGTATCTGATGCATTGTGTTTTAGTATATAATTGAATGATATTGGTTTGCTTGTATGAATATTAAAATAGTATACTATAGGATTTTACTGGCTAAGGTGGTAGGTATTGGTGTGATTCTAATCAGAGAATTAAAGGAGTTGAAGACAAAGGCTTCATGCAGTAGTCAAAAGTTACTGATGAGTGTAACTCAATGTTGTTTGTGGTTTGAAAAGTTAAACATGAAAAAAAGCAGATGTAATAATTACACACTGTATAGGACTACAAAACAGACAGATGCTATAGGTAACAAATGTTAATAACAACGCCCCTATATGGGGATAATACATTCGACAATTGTACAACTAATAATTTAACATATCAAATCAGGAATGGAAATAATCAGCAATTTAACTACAGTATGTCCAGGAAAGCACCAAATTTACCACGGACCAAATTAGCAACAGTAACATACATGGAATGATAAGTAACTAATGAAATAAAATCTGTCACACCACTCGATCGCGTATCAAAAAAATGCCAACAGCTCGGTACTAGCAAACATCTACCGCTTACTAGCAAAATAAATCGGGTTATTCTGGAAAAAGAAATATCAAAGTATTACAAGAATACACCTACATGGCTCATCTACAAGATAAAAACAAGGACATTGAGATATACATACTTAATTCACATGAATGCACAAGCTGGATAATTAAGAAGACGAGCTGACTTTTTATGTGTTGTTTCAAGGCTGAACTGTCCAAGATTATTATATTGAATTAGCCATGATAAGTTGTTAAAATGAGTGAAATGAGAATAAAGGCTTGTGTACACAGGAAGCGCACTCTATTTTAAGTCTATTTTCTCCTGTTATAGGCATAACTAAAGTGATTGTTTATTGGGCTCTGAGCAATGCCAAAACATTGTTTATCTGCACTCAAAACTGAAGCTGCTGCTGCTGATGTACTAATGTTCACATAATGTACAGTCTACAATGTAGACATTGTTTAATTCAAGTCATGATGGTTGAAGTCAAAACCCTCTCCAATATTTCACCTTAACTATGAAACGCCAATAATTATAATGCCATAAATATCTTAACAATAGTAATAAAATAAAATAAGAATCCATGGCAATATAAGTTGTAAATAAGCAAGCAATTTAGACTGATTATCTAATGGCTTCATTTTAAGGTAAAACCAAAAGTAAGCCAGCTCAGAATGTTGGAAGTAATATCTCATTTAACACGAAAACCATGGACACAGAATTACACTAGGTATGGTATGTCAAAGCTAAACCAAGAATTTGGTAAACTGTGATGGATGTCTACAATTGACTCTGACTGATGTTTTTTTTTTGTCTTCCAAAGGAGTTTGGCGAATTTGAGGTTTAGCTAGAGTTCAGCAACAGTTTTATTATTATGAATAGGAACGATGGCTACACAAATGAGTTGTAATAACCCTAGATTATTCTTTGGCTATGTTTTTGTTTCGTGCTATGATCAGACTGCACAATATCAACCTGAAAATGGCCCAACCTGACAGACACACTGAAGATGAGCATCAGTCACAATTCCCGAGTAGTGTGTCTTTGTGGAAAACAAGCAACCTCAAAAATAATTTGCCTTCTCTCACCTAGTTGAACAACCTTTACAATGTGTTCTTTGCCGTTGACCCAGAGGAGCACAGAATGAGCTAAGTGTAACCACGCCAGGCTGGCTACATAAGCAAAAAAGTTTTGCTATTCAGTGTAAGATTAAAGGGTTACAGGTTCACTTTCAAAGACTGTAATTACATACGTGAACATTCGTTGTTAGTGCTGGCAGGTGGAACAGAGAAGTCAGCCCCTGGCACCTTAAAATTCAAGTTGATAACTGCTATGATGTCACAGTCATGGCAACAATTTATGATTTTATAGTTTATCTAAAAAGACAAACATTTCTTCTCTAGCCTTATATCAGAATCAGGTCCATGCAGGCTTGGGTTTCATGGGGGGTTTGGGCTTGGTGTTTTCAGTACATGCCATCATAGACACATGCAGGTGGTAAAGTATAATTTACTCATCAAGGCAATGGAGCTTCTAGCCGGCCAGTTTGAGCTTCATGATCATTTGTGTGCCGCAAGTATATACACAGGTATTCAGAAAAGGTCTTAAGGGATGCTGCGAGGTACGTACTCTTTGCTAGTAATAATTGCCATATTATCAAGAGAATAATCCTAGCATGGTTTTTTCCATCCCAGTGTGTCCTACCACAGACAGAACAACAGAAAAGATGCATCATATGTTTTTGTTGTTGCAATGAATCAACAATAAAAAGCTGAAGATATTCACAGTATCATACAGAAAGAATCCAAGGTTGAAAATCAGAATGAGATGTGCAGTGCACATGAAATAAATCGAACTTCATACGAAGTCTTTCGTTTGACCTTAATGATAGCCATTGTACTGTCACCTTTCACAATTATTTCCACTTCCGGCACCCTCGCCTGGCTGCAGACCTGGGTGCCTTGGTGCCTGGCTGCAGCACACAACTTCTATAAAGAGCTTGAAGGGGTCTCGGAGATGGAGCGAAGCAACAGCAACAGAGGAATAGAAGAGGAGAGGGTAGAGGAAGAGATAGAGGAGAGGGAGGAGGAGGAGGGGAGCTGGACAAGATGAAAGAAACAGCTGTATACAAATGACAGGCTACCCCACCACCACCACCACTACCCGTCTCCCCCCACCTGCGGTGATGTTGCCCTGTGCGGTCATCGAACAGCTTCAAAGAGCCAGGCAGGCGAGACGAGGCGAGGCGAGCGGGCCGAATCCTCAAAGAGACAGCCTCCCTCTCCTCCTCCGCTAACACCGTGGCCTCCGACACACGAGCACAATCTGCCTCGTTCACGCTGCACACCCACCTCACCCCCCTGCCACATGTAAGAGTCAGGAGAAGAAATAGAGGAGGAGGGGAATGGTGTGCCTTTATCACAGTCATATACTCAGTAGAAGTGACAAGTTCTGTTGTGAGGTGATATCAACAAGTGTGAACAGTGTATGTTTTGTTCTCCTTTTAGTTTTTACATTTTATGAAAATCTCACATGCGCTAAACTGATATGATCAATATAATGCAGTTTTTTTTTGCAAAATGTAACTACAATATGCCAGTGTTTTTGCATTTCCATTTACTACAAATCACATATTTTACAATAACATTTGAAGAATGCTATAGTGTCTTAGATTTTGGTTATGTTTTTTTCAGGCATACATTGGTATATCTACAATATTATAATTAATTTAAATCTTGCTTAAATCTGTATTAATTCAGTTTTGGCCTCCTTGGGGTAGCAAAACAACCTGAAAACAATTACATATTATCAGTTGGCTAACTTGTTAATAAACAGTTGCCCATCAGGCAGACAGAGCAACATTAGCATTCAGTTGGAATTTAAGTGGGCCTGGATGTAAGTCCAAAAGATACTCTCCTTTTATTTGTGTTTGGGTCTCCAACAACTCCTGAGAAAAACATCTGGTGCTTTAGCTGCTAAATGCTCCACTACTGTATGTCCACCAGCTAGTCGCTAACTCCATCTGTCTGCTATGGTGCTGGGCAGGTAGAGTACAAGGGGTTATGAGAGCTTTTTTGCTTCCTTCTGCCACTGCTGCTGATGTTCAGATGGCCACTGTTAAGGATCACCTATAACAGATTGATTTTCAAAAGGTAAGAAAAGAAAGGAAAGCAGAACACCTTCTTATCAAACTTAAAGAATAAAACAACATATTAGTCAACTTGGATGGGGTTAGTCTTTCTGTTGAGTTCTGTTCAGTGCTTAGAAAAGAGGAAATTTTAGCATGCACAATTCTATGACTCCAAAAATGAAATCTTTAATTTGTCAATTAAAAAACACATTTTAACATCCAAAACACTATTGTATGCCTTGGAAAATGGAGCACTGTAGTACTGGATAGTATTTGGGATTTATAATAGAGTAGCTAGGCTACACTGTAGCAGACTGAAACACTGGCATGGTCAAACAATATGTATATTACCAGTAGTAGCTTTCTGGTTTTCATTGGTCTCCTGAAGCTTTCACACACTGACATTATGAGTGAAATTACTGAATACTTGTATTTGATGATTATAAATACAGGTACATATACTTAGCCATCAGCAGCTACTGTGCGCATTGGAAAAATGTCACTTATGCAGGGTTACAAAAAGATAGCTAGATAGATATTTGTTTCTAACTTACGTTTCATCTTTGGGTGAATAGCACCTGGCAGTTTCATCCAAACCTGTCGGTATCAGACTTTCAAAGACTCATATGAATTCAGTGCTACTGTGTAGTGGAGAGAGCTGGCATTGGTAGATGTGTGACAGACTGATGGTGAACAAATGAAAGGAAAGAGACTGATGATGAACAAATGCCAATTTGGCTGTGAAACAGATCAACCTGAACCCCCCTCTCCCTCCCTTCCACCATACCTAGCTATCTTGATCAAGAATGACACTGCCTGGGTGCAGGCCAGGGCTCTTTCTCCACAGACACATGATGGATATGGACATGGCTTTCCAAAGGAAAACATGGCAGGGTAATCAATGAAAGCCATTTTGTTTTTTGTGTGCTTTTTTAGATTTATTTCAGGACAGACATCATATCAGGATCCCATCCTCTTTTTTTACCCCACCACCTGAACCTCCACTGTTTGGATGATGGAGGAGGAGAAGGTATTTTGATTTCAGGATGTCATCATCGAGATGAGACGCTGGCTGGAATAGCTCATACCGCCGCCTTCAAACACGCACATACTGTACACATGCATGCACACACATGAACACCAACCCCTCACTCACTCAGGCCCACCCTTTATTGGCCTGGGCTGGTAAATAAGACCGGGTGTGTGAGAATCTCATTACCGCAACACAAAGCAGAATTTCCTCTGAGGATTGGTGTGTGTGAGAGAAAGGAAGAGTGAGACAGTGCTTGTGTATGCAAAAGTGAAATAGAGCGAAAGTGTGCATGTGTGGGCATGGCTATCTCAGAGTGTATATATATATATGTGTGCGTGTGTGTGCATGTGTGTGTGTGTGTGTGTGTGTGTGTGTGTATGTGTGTGTGTGTTAGGCTAGCTCAATCAGCAGCAGGCTGATGGGGAGGGAGAGTGAGGCAGCTGGGGCCTCCTGCCCAGGCCTTCAATTTCCCATTCCAGTCCAGTCACTGGAGTGTGTAATTACTATGGGGCCGGCCTGGGGGCTGGCATGGAAGTGCAAACGCACACATACACACACATGCACACACCATCCCTCAGTATCCACCCTACCGCAACTACTACCACCCCCCTCACACACCTCCCACTAATAGCGCCCACACACCCATGATCTCCACGCTCACACACACACATACACACACACAGTTAAGAAACATGTCAGCCTCCCTCCCCTGGCCTGTAGTTCATCCTGATGCCCCATGTTGCCCTGGGGTGGCTGAGCATCTATGATCCGCAACTGAGAGCACACTATGAAATCCCTCTCAGCTCTCATTTCACATACACGCTGGAAAGTATCCACTCCTCCACCATGACACAAAGTATAGATTTTATATTAATCTACACTATATTTCTTCTTGTGATTTGCTGCCAAATCGCTTGTTTTCTGTAGTACTGAAAAGGTGTTTATGTGGATTTTTTATATGAAAGTCCAGCTGTCTTATAAAATGGCAAATCCAGCCTCAACAGTGGAGTCCAAAACTATCTCCTTAACCCCATATACACTTGGCATTAACATGTGATCTGTATATCCTTTTGGGATCAGGTAAACCACGCATTAATGCAGGTGTAAATGCATTGTGAAGGGGATGTGATTGGATTGGACAGAACACATCTGGACGTGGTCAATCTCACAATGTGATCAGATCTCAACTAGGTGTATGTCTTCCCTCACAAAATAATGACCCTGTTATATAATAACCCTCTTCATGACATTGCTTACCCTGACCTGGAACTCATCATGTTTGTTGAGTCTACCAGCCCTGCCAACAAATTTGCACAAAAAGAGAATGTGAACTCAACTTAATACTAGGTGTCAATGCAAATGCCTGTGGGTCGGATGACATTATCCGGATAATGTATCCAGGTACAGATCATTCATTAATACCAGGAGAAATTTAGGGTCCTAAACATCACTATAGATGATCATTTTGCCTACATACATTTGGTCAAATGACGACATATGAGAATTTAGACTCCGGATGTACATTCTCTTGCTCAGCTATGTAAATACGTAAAGCTTTATTTTTATAGCACTTTTTAAAGCACATAGTTACAAAGTGCTTCACATACACATCCAAAAATCAAAATGAATAAATACATGAAGAAAAGTTAATTACAATAAAAACACAGCACAGCACAAAATTTATAAAAAGGCTTGCCTATAAAGATGGGTTTTAAAAGCCACTTAAAACTGTGCAAAGATTAAGCAAATCTGACCGACTGGGTAAGAAGATTCCAGAGGGTTGGGGTCACGACTGCAAAGGCGCGATCACCTATTGTTTTGCAGCGAGGAACGGATAAAAGGCCAAGATTTGAAGATTGCAGCGGTCGGGAAGTGGAGTGAGGAACAAAGAGACCTGAAATGTATCTAGGGGCGAGGTCATGTAGTGCCTTATATGTACTCAACAGAATCTTGTAGTTTATTCAGGGTCTTACAGGGAGGAAATGGGAGAAAATTAAAGTATGAATTAACAATTCAAGATCCTTAGAAGATAAGATATGTCTGATTTTTTATATATTTCTTCGTTGAAGAAAGCAGGACTGGACAAGCTTGTGTCTAACAAACACATAGCTACTATAGACAGATCAAGTTCTATATCAAATGTTTCTCTGGGTGCCTTTTGAACCCATAAGAGTAAAAATGTTGTTACCTGGGGCCATGTCATTTTCCGGAAAGAAGTGGCAGGCAACTGTGGTTGAGATTATCCTCCAGATTACAAAGTCTATGGCGGCAGTGCAGTCCCAGGTGCTGGAACACTGTTGCCAAGTTGGTTCATTAGAAGAGCCTTGATCTCAGTGAACTCAGGTGACGTGGTATCAGCCTTAAGGGTCTGATAGTTAACCCTCCTTGACTTCTAATGTGGTCCACGATGTGCATCCTTATGGGTTCTGGGGTTCCCAGAGGTGGAGGCAAACCATGACTGCCCTCCAAATAAGCAACTACCACCTTAGGATGTCTGTGTTCTCTCAGGTGTCTGACCCTGAAATACAGGACACTCATGATGACCATCCTTCATGCATGTTGGAAAATGACATTGGTCTGACAAACTGTAGCTACTCTAATGACAGAGTCAATTAGGTGTTGTTTTTGGTCCTGGATATGTATGTTTGTTAACCGGATAGCTCAAAAACTACACATTCAATTTTAATTAAATGTGAAGCTCTGGAAGAAATTACAAGTTTATGTTGATAGCACCACCATATGGCCATGGATAAACCACTGTATTAAACACATTTAGCTGTATTCCTTCCACCAATTAACATTACAACAGGGTTGGGTTGGTAGTGTTTGTTTTTTGTAAGTTATATTGTTTTCTCAGTTGGTTGCCAAGCTCTTGTAAGCATGTGCTATTTTACCTAAACTGCAAAAACGCTTATGCGCATGCAGTATGCCCAAGATGCGGTGCTACACAGTTTAGAAGACAAATGCACATAAACTCAGAGCAATCCTGCAACATTTGAAATCATTTCTATATAGTAGATACAGTAAATGACAGGATGACTACACACTAGCTTTAATGACTATATTTGCATGCACACTAATTTCCCACTATTACTCAGAATATGACAATATTCAGCATTTGATACCTGTCATGTAAACAGCAAATTCGGTATGGATATTCCAAATTAGGCCTTATTCTGAATGTAGCATTTTCCAATTAAGACATGCAGCATATGCCGATTATTATTCAGGTTTTAGGAGCATTCTTTGGACATATCTACAGCGCATTCAGAATATGCATCTCAGCTGGGGTTTTGACTGCCGTTTGCGATGCACGGCCTATTGCGTGTTTACGCTCAGCCCTCTGCAGTTTGCAACACTGGAATAGATTTGCATGCATAAAAGAAAAGCTCCCATTAATGGTGTGAAGGAGAAACTACTTGTACACATTGTGAAAGACTTGCATAGCAACAGTTTTCTGAATATGAGTAAATATCATAAATAAAATAATATAAATAAAGTAACGCCAACCTTTTCAAGAAGGTGGCTGAACAAACGAAAGAAGGGGGCTGAGTTCACACTGTGGAACAAGGCTGCATGTAAACGGAATATTAGTGGAATATTAATCATCATTAGCCATGTAAACAGCTTAGTATGAGTATTGTATTTTTCAGAATAAGGGCAAAAACTGAATATTTTCTGCAGGTAAACCTAGTCAATGATTTTATTGTTCCTGATTACACTTTGGCTTTTTCAAGGCATGTCCATTGACACAAAAAAATCCCATTGAAGCTTAGTGTGGGGTCACCCCCCTTCAAAATAGGACACAACTGTTAACAGCATCACCGTCTATAGCTGGCAATATAACACGATCAATTTAAATCTTTATATGTATGACTCACTTCAAATTTTGCACAATTCATCCTCGTCTAATGTTTCCAGGCAGGATTTAGAAGTCAGAACAATCTGCACAATTACATGTTGCTGATTATATCTTGATGCACATGCAAATCCAGAATAATCCAGAACACTTCTAGGATTGTGCATCCTTGCCTCTGAGTTGTTTCTCTAGTTAATAGTGTGAAGCTACAATTTCTAAATCTGTAGGTGGGATGTGTGAACTTGTTTCGGCACACACAAAACAACATGCAGACTTGAGGGAAGCTCCTTGATATAAGCACATTTTAATGGGACACACATTTACAAAGAGTGCCTGACATTATCTAACAGAGACACTGTGTGGTTTTGTTCATGTTTTAATGCGCTTACCCCTTGTGTATATATTGTGTGCGCACATGTGTGTGTGCGTGTGTATGTTGTCACCCTTGTCCTTCTCAGCGCAGCGGGAACATGCACACACTCACCGGTGGGCCCTGGGACAGGCAGACAATTAAACAGGTCAGCGTGGGGTAACCTCAGCTGGCCTGCGGGGGGCGGTAGACACACAGCTGGAGGTAGCAGGACAGGCGAGAACAGCAACACCTCCAACGGACATTCTCTCTGTTTCACAGGCAGACACTGAGGGACACACGCACACACACACTTATACACCCACAGGTGTGTCTAGCCAGCAGGAGAGAAAGATGATTAAGAAGTTAGAGAGTGGAGGATAAGGACCACTTCTGGACGCTGATGACCTCAACTCTGAACCTCTGAAATTACACAAAGAGAGTATTTCACACCTTACACTAAAAATGTGATGAAATATTAACAAAGAAGTTACTGGAAATTTAAGAGATAATAATAAATTCCTCTCCTTTAGCCATTTTTTCCAAGAGGTTTTACCCTTGCATAATTATTTCATAGTTGTAGAAACATAATGGCCCCTGATGAAGGACCTGAAGCATCCTTAACATGTACATACATATTCAAATCAATTTCAGAGCAATGCAATAGGGACATAAAACATATATTTAAACATATTTCATTTTACTCATCAGTGTATCATTCTGTCCTTTACACTCTACTGTTCTCCATCTCTATACTCTCGTTGAATGTTAAATATTTTACATCTGATCCTTTATCCCTTGCTCCACTGAGAGTGTGTTTTTCCTCTGCAGAGATGTTACAACAATTAAGAAAACAGGTGCCTCACAGTGTCTGAACAAACTTCAGCCGTGGCTTCTCTCTGATATAAACAGATTAAAGCCTTTCTCTGTGTTTGCGTGGTAACTGATTGCCAAGGCATTGCTATTCTCGTTCGCTATTGCAGCCGAGGCAGAATTACCTCGATTTTGTACAAAATAGTCAATTAAATTAACTGTGAAAGGCTATTTATTTTAACCCGGGGACACTTTTTTTTCTCTTTTTCTCCTCTCATAGATGTTGTAAGAAAAGAAAGGCAGCAGAAGAGGAGAAATTGGCAGGAGAACAAAGAGGGAGAATTCAGTGGAAGTTTCAGAGCTGGAGTCATACTGCCATCAAGTGGACAAAGTCAAGCACTGCATCATGTCTGACTCAACATGTAAGAAGTACATCTGTGGAGGAGACAGCAACCACTGTTTTGTTGTTTTCACTTACTGTAATCCTTTGTCCAAATTCACTATCCTTGTTTTTATCACAGACATTATTTCATCAGATTTCTTGTTTGTCCAATATTTAAAATTCTGGTTTTTGTATCTCTGCCTGATGCCTGACACCAGTGTTAGACACCATTTCCAACTGGTACGAAATCTCATCTGCATATGTTATCTAGGATAATGACATCTGAACACGTGGCAAAAAGGGGATCTTCCAACAATGTGAAGCTGAATTAGGTGTTTCTCAGATCAAGGCCAGAAAATGTTAGATGAAAAATGGATTGGAGCATGGGTAACTATGCATATATACCTGGTTATAATAAATTCTCCCGTTTTCACACACTTAAATCTGATCTAAATATGCAAATTAGGTAGGCAGAGCTGTCAACAAACATGGTGGGTCTCATGTGAAGGTAAGCAGAGGTGCTATATGGGCTCTTCTTTTCCCATTAATGAGGAAGCAGTTGAGGTGGAGTTGAATGATCTTTGAACTTTTCCTTTAAATCTTCTTAGAATGTGGCCAAACATACTTACACCTTACTTACACAATATTACTTACTTAGACCTCCAGATGTGGTCTGGCTGATCCTATTGTACTCCCCATTCACCTTACACCTTGGACCACAGAGATCATGAAATTTTGATTCAAATGTTGACAAACTCTTATGTCTCTTATAAACACATAAATGCTGCTATTCATGAGTGTCTTTATGCCTGCTTCAATTAACACGCATTGATGTGCTTTTTTTTCTTTTTTTTCTTTATTCAGATAAGGTCTCCACATACACATCACAAAATAGTTAATGCAAGGTGTAAATGGGGTATAAAAGAATACATAATGCAATGATGTTTGTTAGCACAGCTCAACAAGAGGGAGATTTATCTTCTAACAGATGCATCCAAACACCAACTGACATCCAAATGAATACAAAAAAACACAATGCCGCAACTGAAACACGATTGCACACACGCATGCGCACACTGCTGTCTAGTTAAATGAAGCATGTGGTGATACACAGTTGTGGAATGTGTATGACAGTAAGACAGAGAGAATAATTGTGACTGCGAGATAGAGCAAATGATGTGCTGGAGGGAAGTAAACAATGCCAGTTCCTGTGATAGACTGCAGAACACTTTCCGACTCATTGACTTTGAATAATTTTTCACGTCAAATGAAAAGTAATTACATCACAACAACTCATGTTGGATGGTTTCCTCTGTGTGTGTGCGTGTGTGTGTGTGTGTGTGTGTGTGTGTGTGTGTGTGCAGCAAGATAAGTATTTATATTGGGCAGTGATTTCATGGAGCCTGTTCAGACACTATATATAGTGCCAAATCATAACAGACGTTATCTCAGAGCACTTTTCATATAGAGCAGGTCTAGACCGTACTCTTTATAGTATTATCTACACATTCAGACCAAATTGTATAGAGGTATATTGTATGTATTGTTTGGACCTAACGTTTGATCACTACAGCTGCACTAATCAATCTTTTTTAACAACAGATCAAATGACTATTTAATGTGAAAGGTGTGGCAAAACCCACAGGTAAAGAAAATAATAAAACAATTCAAAAATTTTAAAATAATCATTACAATGGCACAGACTAATGAGGCAGACTATTGTGAGAAATATTCTACACATACATACATTTCCTTGGCTACATACCCCAGATACACTCATATACCCCATGTTTTCTACACCACTGTCTTTGTAAGACCATGTTGACCTTTTAACTCTTTCTGATTTTGACGATTTCTTTCTTCAGATTCAGCTTTATGACCACAGGCTCCGTTCCTACTTCATCTACCTGCCACGCGGGCATCTTCTTTGATGGCTGATAGTCAGCAGTGTCTTGACACTGTCGACTTGACCCTTCGCAGAGACCCAGCAGGTAACTTCTAAAGTGCTGTGTTCTGCTTACTCAGACAACAGTTTATGCTGCTATCAATATGTTATGACTGAAGTCAACCATAGCCAATATGTTTTGCTGATATTTCAAATTTTTTACTGCCTCATTAGGCTGTAGTGCATAATGTTGGTAAACCATTAATGTGTTGTGAAATGTGTGCACAACCAGCCATTAATGTTGCTGTGTTTGTAAATCTGCTTATTATTTTCTGAAGTAGTGTGGTGATGGATGGATGGATGGATGGATGGATGAATGGATGGGTGAGTATATGGATGAGTGGGTGGGTGAGTGCATGGATGGGTGAGTGGGTGGGTGGATGGATAGATATACGGATGCATGGATGGTTGGGTGGGTGGGTGGGTGTAAATCAGGAAGCTGGTTGACTTGTGTTTCAGGAGACCTGGATGTCTCACGCAGAAACATTTACTGAAGCGTGATCGAGGAGAATAGAGAACAGCAGTACAAGTGAACACTATGTATTGCCACCCAATTCTGAAGGTTATGCCCTGTTAAGGAGTATTTAACTCTGTGCAGCTAGAGATGTGGGAAGATTCCATTGGGTATTAGATTCCAAACAATAAACCATGCTTATGTACGTTAATGAAAGTCATGTTGTATGTTACTTCAAGCCACCGTCATTGCATGCCTTGGAGGACACAAGCCATTATAGGAGTGGATTCTGCGGCATAGCACTGTCTATCTCCAATTACCTTGGTCTACTGGGAGATGGGGACAGTCTTATCAGGACAGCTGCATCCTGAGAGAGAAGTGACAGGTAGCTGAACTATTGCCCTGAAAGAGACAGTATATGACCTAATACTTTTAGGTTTACAAATTACCCAAATGTGACCTAGGGAACCCCTGTGTCCTATTACCTTTAGACTAAAAAGGGAAAGTTTCCTATGTCCTATATCATATCCCGAACATGATTATAACCAGGATAAGACAGAACAGGGACTAGTGGCCCTGCACAAGTACACTATGTAATTAAACAAGAGGAAAGAATGAATGGCAGCAGTTCGTATATTAATTAGTTCTGACATAAAAGCTAGGCTAGGTTGGAGCACCTTCTCCTTAAAAAAGAAGCTAGAATTGTAAACTTCTTAAGTAAGAAGGCTAAATCAATGTTCCAAATTCTTGTTAACTTTTAAAGAGGAGCAATAGCAAGCATGACTGGAAACTGGAAACATTACAAACTGGCATGGGATGTGCACGGCCCAGGACAGGAGGGCTCTGCAGCGAGAGCATCATCAGTACCCGTCATCTGATGCCCTGGAACCCAAAAAGACTTTTTTCCATGAAATTTCTGTCAAATTAAATAAATGATCCTGAGCATCACACACCTGCAAAAATCACTTTCGGAAGAATCACAATTTAAATGATTAGGCCCAAAATATATTTTAAGCATATGTAGATTTCTTGCACATATTTGTTAAGGTGCAGTGGTCAAAATCAATTGAACTAACTACAGAGAAACTACAGAGACATTTAGGCCCATTAGGTGTATGGAGTGATAGGAGTGCCACAAAAAGAATAAATATGTAAAAGAATAAATCATTAGGTCACAATGCCTTCTTCCTTCCCCAATTCAAACCTCTGTCCCTCCTTTTTACTGCGGTTAGCATCCAGCCCTTGTGTCACATCTATTTCTTGTTGTCCGTGCTAAAAAGCTCTTGCCAAAGCAAGATTCATGTATGCATGAACTGATTACTCAGCCTGGGCATGAAGGCCCGCCGAAAGCCATTTGATTGACAGCTTGGCTCTATAAGGGAAAAGCAATAGCAATGTGGAAATAGCAAAAGCAAAAGCAGAGTGGAAATAGCAAGGGCAAAAGGGAAAAGAATAACAGTTAAAAATTAAGGGATAATTGATATTTTATTTATCATTACATATATATTCATTCTTTTCTTTATTTCTCTTTTCCACATTTATTGTCTTATTATTTTACATATTTATTCATTTGTGTGACACTCCTATCACTCCATACGACAAGGCAACAAAATGGGGGATGTCTACATGTGAGGCCTGCTTTTTTGTCTGAGGGACGTTTTAGACATAGGCAAGCTAGTTGAATGCCTATGAATGAGATGCATGCTGTATTCAGCTGTTGTGACACAGGGCATTGCTTGAGTATGTTTACAAACTGATAAAAAAAAACTTGAAGCTCAGCCAAAGTTCAATTAGGAGACTATCTTTATGCCTTATTCATTCACGTCCCTCCCTCTGTCTCTCAACCCAACCATTCAAGCAGATGAGCACCCACACAGAGTCTGCTTCTGGTTCTGCTTGTGGTTTCTGCCTGTTAAAAGGGAGTTTTTCCTTGCCACTCTCTGCTAGTGCTGCTCATGGTGGGAATTGTTGGGTCTTTGTAAATAAAGAGTCGCTCTAGACCTGCTCTATATGATAAACTTTATAAATAAAGCTGAATTGAATTGAAGTATTTCAAGTATTGAATTGAAGTATTTCTAATAGGCCTATGTCACGCAGTCCCGCCCCTACTGTTAGCTGATTGGGTTGACGACAACGTCGCTGTGCTCTTATTGGCTCCTAGTTACACAACACAGTTCCGCAAATCAAGTCTTGTTTTGGGTTTGATGTTTTATTAGACTTCAGACCACCATAAGCAAGGACACCTACACCACGGTTCGTAACTATAGCCGCTTGAAAATAATGTCTTGCTGAAACCTGATAAATGCATCTTCTCCTATAAGGCTTCAACTGCGTCGCTTTATTAGTACATTTGAGTTTTATCAGCTAATGCTAGCTAGCTAAGTTAGCCACAGGGTCCTTTATCTACCAATATAACTTAAGCCTTAGCAAATAGCTGTATTGTTGTTATTTGGCAGTTGTCACAATTGTTGCCCGCATTCGTCCGCTGTTTGCTAGTGGTGCAAGCTTAGCTGAGGAAATGTTCAGGATGAGTAACCGAGGCTAAGATGGCCAAGATTCTCAGTGCGTTTTGCCAGAGGGGCTCATCCCTCAGTCCAGACATGGAAACACTCTTTAACTTCACGCCGCCTAGTCTCTCCTGTTGTTGACATCGTCGCATACGCTGCTGATGATAACTGACTGCTGCAGATGACAACTGAACGCTGCTTCACTAAGTGGCTTAGCTGCCAATTCACAACAGCGTGGTGCAACATCTTCATGGCTGCAGTCGCTGCACCAACAGAGCTTGCTGTCTCCTACAGTTTACCATCACCTAAATACACCATGAACAGAAGTAGTGAGTCGGTTGGCGTGGTGCAGTTGGGACACTTTGTTGGTGATGCTTGGTGGAAGTTTTCCCACTTAATTTTAAATTGGATTATGAGTGGAGTTTGATGCTCTCTGTTGTGGTTGCTGACCATCGTAGTAGCTGTGTCTTGTCTTGTCTGATTAACTGTGATAGTCGGCTCTGTGTAGACTGGAGGACATAAAAGGCTGATTGCATGATGCCGTGGCGTGCTCCAGTGTTTTGTGTGTAGACGGGAGTGAAAAACATTACACACACATAGCCTATTTAAATATGATGAATTCCAAAACAGCACCACTACAAACTACTGCCTCAAACGCATTATGTGTTACGAGGCCATTGTACTGGATTGTATTTCGTTGCACGTTTGATTGCAGCCAAATTAGCTGTTGTTTGAGAGTGTTTCCAACTCGTGAAGCAGCCGCACATGGCTGTAAAGCAGAGGGCCGAAAGACCACCGCAAGACTTCTACTCCGAGTCCTCTGGAACTGAGCTGCCATGTGTTCAGTTTCTTTACCTGTTTGTTATTCTGAATTTTGTTAACTCAAATAGAGTAAACAGTGTAGGTATAGTTTGATAAGACCTGGACAAAGCAACACTTACAATGCTCTTATTTTAGCTGCACTTGATGTTGAATTGTATTACTCAGTCAATATGATCATGCTGGCCTATTTTATCCAGTAACATGACTCGTTTGGGGACATCCTTATCAAAATGTGTGGAGCATAAATCCATTAGTGTTAACACAATTGGTCAATTAATGGATTAGTTGGCTGACAGAAAATATGGCTTTTAATAACTCATCAATTGCCCAACGTTCTTTCAACATTCATTCCAGTGTCTCAAATGTTTACCTGTTTTTTTTTTTGTTTTTTTAAATACTAAATAAATTATGTTTAACTTGTTAACATGGCACATTCATAGTGTGGCTGAATCATACGCTAGAGAATAAAAGTTAAAAGCCAAGTGAACTAATTTCTGCCTGTCGTCCGTCCACATGGTACATGCGCAAGAAGATCTTTTATTGCGAGTGTTTGCAGAAACTGAGCAATTTCTTTGTTAGCACGAGTGCAAATGAAATTGGTTGTTTTGTTTGTATGCTGTTGGCATGTTAAATTGTCCCTGTACTTTTTCAGGATAAAAGACAAAACCGGAAACAAGATGGCATCGGACTCCCCACGCAGACCTAGTCGTTGTGCTGGAGGGGTTCTGGTGCGAGCACAAGCTGCTACGTAAGGCTCAAAATCTACAATCTGTCTTTATTTATTAGACATGTCTAAAATAATGATACTGTATGCATGTATATACCTGTGTACTAGAGATCTATATGTCTGTCTCCCTGGTCTGCTTGAATATCTTATGTTGGATAATCCAATGTCATCTTTACAACCTTTAAATGCACTCCTTTTAAGTGTTTCCCCCCACACACTGAATTGATCTTGTTTTATAATGTAGATATGTTTAATATACGGTATATTTGTCAATACCTTTGGATATCATAGCTACCTGGGAAGACTGACATTTTGACTGAGCATTGTCCATTTAAAAAAAAAAAACCCATTAGAGATAAAAGGTGTTTTCTTGTCTCAGGGAGCAGTCTTACATGGAAAGTGTGGTGACCTTCCTGCAAGATGTGGTCCCCCAGGTAACTCTCCTCTGTCATACTAACAGCTGTTATAAGTTGAGTTCCCACTGCTGTGCTGATTTGAATTAGTACGTTGTTGTTGTTATGTTCATACTACAAAAGGGACAACAATAAGTATACTCTACGAAGTCAGTATGCATGCTGAAAAACACTTTACATTTGTAGTGTTCTGCTGATGGAAACTTTTGTCACACAGTGCAATGCTTACAGGAAATGGTGGAGCTACTCACAGCTCCAGATAAAAATAAATTGCAGGTGGTGGAGGCTCACAAAACAAGCAAAAAAGTCTATTTTGCTACCGAGTTTAGTTGGTATTCCAAAGTTGCTGTTTGACATCTGACAGTGCACTGTGCATCATTTCCTGTCAGTACAAAACTGTTAAGTACATTCATTTCTTGTATACTAACTGTACTATATTAATTAGTATATAGTGTATACTTTATACAATCAATATGTAGTATAGAGTTCAGACAGTAAAACTCTCAAGGCTCAAATAATTTTTGGATTTATGGTAATGCAGTTACGAGCCATGGTGATATGTTTAGATACGTTTTAAGAGTGAGATGTTATAAAGCATTTACAAAGTTGTCAGAAAATCAATGTGAATCAAAGGACTCCCTACTTCATATAACCTCTTAAAGTTGAGTAAATTCGACAGGAAATAACCACCACATGTTTATTGTGAAGAATTATCTATCTCTAGAAAGTTTCGCATCTTGACGAGCTCAGTTCCAAATCATACTGGAAATAATGGAACACTAAGACGTCATAAATGTTGGGAAATCAGTCTAAAAATGTATGTTAAGTAAAATAACACAAATTATAGTAAAAGGCTTAAAACGTATACAAAAAATGTGGAAAAGTGGGAATTGAGGACTTTACCATGCTATTTAAACTATCTGAATGGTCAGTATGAGCTTAGAAACCATTATGGGAACTGCTGCATAATACCTCAGCACCTCCAGCCAAGAGCAATATACACTTTGGCTATCTGCAAATTGTCTACCAGCTATTGATTCTGCTTCAAAAATACTTCTGGCTGGTAAACTAAAAGTGATCAATAGATTTCAGAATAGACAGTTGTTAGGTATGTTGGGCAGTGTTGGTGTGTGTATATTTTGTTCATTCTTCTTTTCTGCCTTTCAAACTGCAGGCGTATACTGGGGCTCCCCTCACTGATGAAAAAGAGAAAATCATCTGGGTGCGATTTGAGAAAGCTGATATCAACGGTAAGTCTTTAACTGTCAGACACCTGAAGTTGGGCTTGAATATCTGAAAACAGGGGGTTCTAACTGCGTTGTGCTCTTCAGTTAAGAACAATGACTGATCTCTGTGTAAAACTGTTAAAAAAGTTCCACTATATAAGAGAATATAACAAACTAGCATTTGTTTTTTTTTTATATTCTAAAGTGCACACAGCTGACTTCAACAGAAAAGTGTCCCATCTCCACAATTGAGGGAGGCTGTATTAAGCTAATTTCTCAATTTAAATTCTGGTGTTTGGTATACATTGATGGAAATTCTATTTGACTGATCATTTGCATGTTAAGTTGTACTGTTTTTTAATCTGTCTCTCATGCTATTAATTATGTTTGCATTCCTGCTACCCAGTCGGTTGTGACAATTCAAACTGCACAATGGCAAGTGTGGCACTACATGGTCTGCCATTTTTGCGTGTAGCTGGGGGCAACCATTTGCAAAGTGTTGTGTATTTTAGCTTTAAGCTCTCTGCAGGTTGGCACATCCACTACCTTATTTGGGATAGTTTCTCCTTCCAGTCTGGAATTTTGTACAACTGCTATTTCTAAGGTTAAGAACTTTCATGTTAACTAGTAGCGAGAGTAAACGGCAACAAAACAATGAATTGTTTTGTTGCTGTTTGCTCTCGCTACTGGCTTGATTTTTAAAATGCATACATGCTTTCAGGTTTGGGGTGATACTGCATTCAATTGTCCTCTTGAAACCCCACATTTTCTTTTAAATGTTTATGTGTGAGTGAACGATACACAAAAATATGTTAATGTGGTGGTGATAGTGGTTAAATGTCGAAGGAGATTTTGATCTGGGCCTGTGGCTCAAACCTGAAAGAAGATGCAGGAGATCATACAAATATCCTACTACTACTAATACTAATAATAATCATAAAAAAAACTGCAATGAGATGTGAAGGAATTCTTTTTTTTCTTTAAGGCAAATTGATGTATGGATCAAACAGAGAGCAAATAAATTAATGACATGAAAGTGGTGCGATAGTGAATAAAGCTTACGTATATAAAATGTACAACTTGAAATTTAACAAATCCTAATAAGCTAATAAGTGTTGGATGATTCAACACATCCTGTAATTAAACTCCAATGTCTCATTCTGTTTGCACAGACATTGCCCGCAATCCAGAGTTTATGGAGATGCACAGTGGTACTACTGACCCTCCTCTCTGCCTCATGATTGGCTACACTGACGGGATGCAGATCTGGAGTATATCTGTAAGTCACTTGCCTGATGGGCTCATCCATTTTCTGCCTGGATATTTTGTGCTATGAGTTTTTATTGCAATGATAAAATTCAAATGGATGTGTGTCCTGACAGATTCAGATCCTAATCTCGGTTGGAGAGCAATATTTAGCCTCGGTTCTCTTGCACAGTAACTTTACCTTTTTTTAGAATAAATGCATTATTTGTTTTTGGTGTGTGCGATCAATAGTCGCACCAAAAACAAGTATTCAATTCACTTTTATTTATATATAGTGCCATATAATAACAAAGTTATCTCAGGGCACTCTGAAACATGAAATACTATTTTTAAACATACAATTCTGACTATAATTAGTCTACAGACTTTAACTTTACCTTTTTTTTTTTTTATTAAATGCTTTACTTGTTTTTGGTTTGATTTGTCAAGAGTAGCTACTCTTCAAAAGTCTCACCAAAAATAGTTCAGAATTTAATTGAACGTTAACCCATAGATAACTTGTGAAATGCAGATGTTTTCTTACACAAACTGCGTCACTGTTACAAGAGTACAGATGACCTTGTTGTGGTCAGTATGACAAATCCAGTAGATTAGTATGTCCAGAACTTGTTTACATTGTGCTTTTATCAATAATCTACGTTCAAAATAGGCCTGTTTATGACAGGTGACACATGCTGTTCTTGCTAATTTTACACTTTTTTTTTTTTTTTTTTACTTACTATATTGATGGAAACTCCTTACAATTGATTGTGTTCTTGGATAATGTAAGTATCATGTCTTGACTGAGTTCAAAAGTCCAACTCTGGTAAAATCATCCCCTGACCCTGGACCTGTCAGGACATGCCAACCAAGTGAAGTGAAGTGTTGCTATGAGGACACCATAAATGTAGCTGGTTTTTCTCTGTGTAGTGAAGCTAACCAGTCAGACCAAGCCTACTGACTGATTAACAGAGCAGCTAAAAACACATATCAAGAACTTATACTACAATGGGGGAAATAAGTATCTAACACATCAATATTTTGTCCAGTAAATGTATTTCCAATGAACCAGATGTTGGTATTAACTCAAACAATCCAGAAAACAAATCTGAAGAGTAAAGTCCATATGTAAATAAAGTTATGTGTAATAAAGTGGAATGAAACAGGAAAAAAGTATTGTACACACTAAGAAAAAGCAGCACACCACAGCAAGGAAAGGCAAGGAACCAGCAGAAAACCATAACTAATTAGGAGGCAACTCTGCCTCCAATCTGTGCTAATTAATGTCAGCTGGGTTAGAATATATTGATGGGCTATAAAGGGTTTTTTGTTACCAAGGTGCCACACAACAAACATCTAATGATGGG
>JAVQJF010054481.1:0-24609 GCA_036023855.1 Gadopsis marmoratus | reverse complement strand
CCCCCCCCCCCCCCCCCCCCCCCCCCCCCCCCCCCCCCCCCCCCCCCCCCCCCCCCCCCCCCCCCCCACGAATGTGCGGAGCAACATTTCAAGTCTGCGTCCACAGGTCTAAACACAACGGGGGGGAAGAAGAGTCTATATTAATGCTGCTTTAATGTTCAACAGTGCATGTGCTCAGGGCCCACTTAGCTGAAAACACATTATAGTTTGGGGGTAAAGGCTCTTTCCCTCTTCCTATGTACCATGACGGACTAAACAGTAATGTAAACCTCTTTATAAAATCGGGTTTAAAGTAATTAACAAATCACATGTACGTTGATTAAAGCGATCCTTATGATTTCACTCTGTGGTAACTCGTGGCAACAGAAAGTGCAGCTAATACTGCAGGCCCCAGAACTCTTTGGCGAGGAAACGCTCCTTCAACAGCTACTTTATCAGAAATACAACACAGGAGTGGTCTAAAGTGGAATAAAAAGAACTGGTATAATAAAGAAGCGAGTCAATAATTGGCCTTTTTCCATCATGGAATGAGCCACCATGATCTGATTTCATGCTGGACACAGCGTCAATGCTTTGGAGACTCACTTTTGATGAATGATCGCAGGCAGCACTGCCCCTCTGTGAAAAATATATTGCGTTGTTCCTTTGACTGCTTCACAACAAAAGCCACTCACTGTTTTACCAGTTGGGTGCTTTTAATATGAACTACTAGCAGCAGTAGGAAATGCTCGGTTTGCTTTGGCAGTAACTTAATACCACTCTGGTATGGCGTTAGGAAAGTGAACAGTAAACCGAGAAGGCTGATACTGTCGTGGAAAAACTGCCTATTGTCTCAAAGGTGACCAAAACACAGCAATCACCTACAGGTCATTGACAAAGATGTATTGTACAATAGGCGTCATCAGCTATCTGAAAGAGAAACTACAAGAATACAGCTTTTATAGCATTCTGGATACAAAGGAACTCTTTTCCATTGGTCAGTGTTAAATAGTTCCATAGATTTAGACCTATAGGAACGTTCCAAAAACATATTAGAATCCTTGACGTACCTCTGGAGAAGCAGAAAAGGCTTCTCTATATTAGGACCTATACAAACAAATGATTATGAATAGATGATTAACATGTGTATAAATGATCAGATATAAGCTTACAACTAAGTTTGCTTTCACACTGGGAATGGCGGACTCTCACACTAACAGTGAGACCTGCTGCGGCGTAAAGAGATGTAATATTAGAACATAAAAACCACAAACAGTGTCAAAATTGGGGTTTGATTTCATGAAAATGAAAAGGGAATATGCGTAACATTATACAACGTCTTTTGATCAACAGTGTAAAAGCTTATGTTCCTGTCCCTTTAGAAGAAATGCCACGTCTGCTTTATGTCTGAAAGAAAAGTAATAGGAAGCAAATACTGCTGAACACTGCATATCTTCCCAGGCGTGCTGAAACAAAATGCTAAATCAAACAATACCAACTCAAAAGCCTGTGGACACTGACCAACAAACAATTTGATGCCACTCATGCAAACACCCACGCATTCAAATTAACGGGTACCAATAGCTCCTCCGGCTATCTGCAGGGGCTTGCAGAGTCCACCTGTGCTGAGCAGCTAGGTTGTGAACTCCCCGTGACACCAGCGTGTGAATGCGCCTCGCATCCATCCCTGAATAATTTGTGGTCTGCCAGCTGAACCGGGCTAAATGGTCTCCTAGCCCTTCAGAGGTGCACCCTGCTCTGCAATCTCAACTGGTCCACATTTCATGCGTCTGGGGCTTCTGTGATGAAAGCAAAACAAGGTCACAACGGGGGGGCTTGCGTAACAGATTGCTCAAATATGTGTGCGCTTCATACATTTTTCCAAACCATTCAGTTTGACTGACATGCACAGGAATGACACATGCTCTGCAGATTTAAATGGTAGCGCTTGTAAATATAATATCATGGACATCTTCTAACAGATGTGTAATTTCCTCATGCTGCCATGAAAAGGAAGATAAATGAAGAGTACCATGTATTATATCTAATTATAACTGTGCTCTGGCTCTTTGTAAACAATACTAGTTACTAGTAAAAAGTTACTACAGTAATACTTTGTGTCTCTCCACATATTTTGTGACATACGCACTGTATCTGGGAATGTAGACTAACGCACAGTGCATGAAAAGTGAGAAATACATTAGTGTAGTACATTAGGATGGTGGATGTGTGTTTCCTGGATTCCAGTGGTCGAAACTAAAGATGAACTAGCTTTCCTTTATCTGAGACAGTCTGAATTGCCTTAAACTCCAACCAAATATTTTCCAAAGTTGTCTAAATACCAACATTTAAAGCACGTCAGCAGCAGGCCAACATTGCCATAATATCACATTCTAAAATTGTTGCCTATTGTCACATCCGGCAAACTCAGAGCACCCGTATTGGTTTCATTCACTCATTCATTTGGGGTCGCGTTCCTGGCCACCTGGTGCTGGGTAGGTAGCGTAGCCTACAATGGGTTTATCAGAGCTGAGAATAAAATCAAAACAATAAGCTGAAAGACACTGACACACTTCATAGACCTGAAGGGAACAGCCTGGGCACGTGATAATTCTCGGTGGGTTTGCGCACCTTCCACCAGTGACACCTAATAATCTGATCCATTGTGAACAGGTAAAAATGGGCTTTCAGTTTGTGTCCACATATTGTAATCTGCACTTCAGACTTTGCGTTCAGCACCAGCGCCAGCGAGACAAATTCCATTACATGCGATGCGTTTGGCAAATAAAGTGATTTATTCACATTCTTGCAATATTCCCTTGAGGCAATAACACAGCAATAATGGCACTCAGGGAACTGTGGACAAAAAAAGAATCAAAGGAGAAATTACTCATGCACGAGTAGAGCGGTTATCAAAAGATTTAGGTGCCCAGTGAGATATAACTCCACAGTGGACTGTAATCACAGTCAGTTTCGTCTCCACTGAGTATACATCACTAAGACGTAAAGCGCTGGTGCTTTAATGCTTTGTGAATTGTAACTCATTAATTGTGAGGGCTCTCTCCACTGAGATTACTAATGCATGTTTGACCAAGTAGGCAACAATGGGGATATCAATTAGAAGAGGGGCTCACCCACCTGTCTGGAAGCCTGATCAGCCTGGGCCATCTGCAGTCGCACGCATAGATCTTCCAACGAGCCAAAGCTTAGGTGAAAATGTTGGCTTCACACCCCATTTAGCCCAATGTTAACATAAATCATTTTGATATAAACACTTCAAACACTGCGCTGCTGCGCAGCAGTATATGGTTTCCCACTTTACTACTTCCATATGGCTCCATATGGTATTTCTCCTTATTAATGGCACTTTTTTTGTCATAATGAGGAAACTTTTAGGTTGTTTTTTTTTTTTTACTTACTGAGCAACAAGAATCGCCTTATTTCCACAACTTCCAGAAGCGGAATACTTATTCAAAAGCTAAAGCAGTACTCAGTTTCCACCCAATCTCGTGTTCGAATTTTACAGCTCTTGCCCCTCGAAGCTTGAACACCAGTTTAATTGGCAGTGATCCACATTCACTAGAATGCATTTGGCAGAAGTGAAAAGAAATATTGCTCCTCTTTTATTTAGCAAACAGGCATCTCACGCTGACAACATACAGTGGACTTTACCAGGACCCCCACTTTACCAAAACCCAACGCTGTATATGACCTCCAGGAATGTTACAGATAGACAGTCTCGACCTGCAGCGTATATTATGCATGGATTTAATACTGTGTAATATTACCCACATACTACATTATACATACTTACTATATTTATGTCTTCTATTAATTTATAGATTTAATACATATTCTTACCTGCCTGTGAATATGTGTACATGCTATGTTTGTCTTGTATGAAGACATATTTTGTCCAATAAGACTGTGCCTGTGACTCTGACATACACTCCACAGAATACTTCTTGGCTTTTTGCGACGTAGACAATTTGTTCAAATGATACAGGAAATTATAATTTTTTTTTATTTATAAAAGTGAAGGCCTGAATTATTCATGTCTAGGAAGGTCTAAATGACAGCGTGGCTCTCTAAAAGCAAGAACGCATGTATTGGCTTTCCATGGAAGCAAGAAAAACCAAGGACAAATCAAGTTTTTGCAGCCATTTGGCAGCCTAGAGTCTAGGGTGTGACAGCTACAATGACACAGGAAAGGCTTTGCCATTTCGTGGTGTTTGAATTGTGAAGGTTTTTGTTATAAGGTTAGAACTGGTCTGTTTCAAAGAGTGCCAGGGAAGCATGTTGTTTGCAAGTAATTGGAATAAACACGGATTCGGTGCATGTTTCCTCCCGGAGCTCCTGTGCGGAGGAGACTTGTCCAACGTAATACGAAAATGGGTAGGTGTCTTGTACTTTCATGTTCGTTGTGGCTTTTTCCAGACATGGCAGGGCATTTACAGACAGAGCCACAATGCTCTGACAGAGGAGAGCAGTGAGTTACAAATTATATTGATACGGATCTCAGGCAGCATCACTGATGGATTTTTAAACTTATCGTGTTGTCAAAGCCTTAATTAATGACCATCTTGAGCACGGGGGAGCGCTCGCCACTGCTTGTCACACTAATCCACTCACACATTTTAGAGCCAGTCTCATCATTTAAGTTAGATAGCAAGCTCTGCCGCCTGTTTTAGAAAGTTCGATATGAACAAGCAAGCATTGAATGACAGGACTTTAAGCTGCAACTCTCCTCTGAATCTTATTTGCTCACATGCTGTATGCAAAGCGTTTTGCGTGGATATTTGTTTATTCATCAGTTTCCATAAATGTAGTATGTAGTCATTTCTGATCTGATGTGAGAGGAATCTCCTCGACGATTTTAAATTGAGCAATTTTTTGTGGCATTTCTGCTTTTATATGATAGAGGTAGTAGAGACAGGAAATGAGGGGAGAGAAGCTGGGTTTGACAAAAATGCAAAAATGATTGCCCAGCCATGTACTGTGCCCGACAAGAGCAAACACGCTACAACGGCCCAAAACATTTCCGTGACTTGAAACATCCTGCATCTTCAGAAACAATGCCAATGCAAAAACACATACGGAATGCCCAAACAAATAGAACAACGGAACCGTCCTGCAGATGGAAAAGCGTGCTGCAAAAAGCCAAAACACGCTGCAAACACAGACATGTTGCAAAACACATGTACATTTGTATGTCGCCTCTTTGCTCCACTTTTGTTCCAAAAACCAGCACACTTTTTCATCAGGTCTCTCTCTTAGGATGAAAATCAAGCTGAAAGTGATTATTATACGTGATTATTTATGTGTATGAAAGAAAGTGAAATAAACGGTCTGGGTTGCTTCCCCAACTTCTGCCCAAATGCTGTAAAATGCTCCAGAAACCTACAACCTTGAGAAAGATTAATTGCGCCCACAAAATGAATAAATAAATACCTGCAGAAATAACCTTTGTCATAATATCATGAATCCAACAGGATTGGAATTGTTGCTGTAAACCCAAATTTCATCAAAGCTCCACTCTAAAACAACACATTTAGAGAAAACGTTAGCTTCCTTTAATGGGAGTCAGTGTTATCAACAATAGGCAAGACGCCGGGAGTCAGAATTATAGCCTTTATAACACCCTCATTGAAACACACAGATTGTTAACTTCGCCAAGCTTTCCAGTCTTGTGGGTCAAACACTGTTATTGAACAACATAATACAGCTCATTCTCATCACAGGCACATTTTCTCATATCTTCCCTTGGACCCTGCGCCTGGCCCTCAGTGGCTCTGCGCATCCGCTTGTCCTGCTCCAATAAACACACGGGCTCAACGCATTCAGCTCTGCATAAACACTTATTGCTCTACCCCGAGAAAATCAAATCCTGCAGCTAATTTATTCATATCTTCCTGCTTCTCTGTGGCCTGGCATGGAAAACAGAGGAGAAGGGAGGACAGAAAAGCGTTTTATTTTTTTTAAATTCTCTTTTGAAGGTCTTCCATTAAAAATGAATGGCCCTCTGATTCTGTGAAAAGAAGGCTGGGACTGGGATCGTCTCCCAGATGGAGACGGGCAGAGTGAAACCTTAACGGGGCCCAAGTTAAATATCTACTCCCTGCCTTTCTATTTTAGGCGTTTGTGGAAAAGAGCATACGCGCTCGGCAAGCCCTCGCTGGTTAAAGGTTTGAAAAATGTAGTTGCTTAGTGACGACTCTGGCTGAGATGCAACATAGAAGACTGCAGCAGCTTGCTTTATGCTTCTTCCAACTTCTAATGGTAAAAAACAGCCAACTCAAAGTCAACGTAATGACGGTCAGATTACAATCGCTAACAATTGTCCATTTCTGTATTGTCAGCGACAAGCCAGTAGATCAGAGAGTGAGAATTGTCACAACATTGTGCTGATTAATTGTGTTTTGTTCTAAGAGACAAATAAAACTGTTTACACTCCCCCCCCCCAAACTGACTTTTATCTGTGGTGCAGGGGGACACATGCTGAATACAGTCAAAAGAATAATCACACACTAAAACCTCACTCTAGTAAGCTTTATTTGTGCAATGCTTCAACTTGGCTGTGGAACTTTGCTGGTGTGTCACTTGGAGAAGATCAACACTGGGTTGAAGTGGTGCAATATTAAAGTTTTCTGGGAGCAGGAGAATTACCTTAATTAATTAATTAATTAAAAAAGGAAACAAGGAAAATGTATTAACTTTATTATTAAGTTGTTTTTGTCTGCGCTGGTTGGCCTTAGTCAGGTGCAGCATGAACAAAGACCTACATTAACTTGAAACATAGCACAAGCGAAAGGTAGCCTACTACCTTTTTTCTTCAAACTCCTATAAGTGAAACGACAATATGTCGCTTGTAACTTCCCTTCCAATGTGTCGTCCTGCACCTATTGGCCACGATTGCGGAGGTGAGAGAGGAGCCATGGTTGGAACTTCTCTCTGTAGCGCTCTTTTTTCATTTGTTAGACAACATGGTCGAGATGATGTCGGACTCATTTGGTTCCACACCTACTTCACATGGAGAACTCAAACTGTTGTGGCAGGTGGTTCTGAGAAAAGCTCTCCTGACGTGAGTAATGTGGTCTCGTCTCAGTGGTTTGAAGCAGGTGAGGCTTGGTAGGATAAACGGGGCGGCACCTACTTCTTTGCACCGATCAAGATTTACCAACATTTCATTTGAATCGAAACCTGCCTGCTTATGTTGCCAGGCCATTGTCAATCAAATGTGACCAAACTACACTCACAGAAGCAGATTAGCTGAAATAATATCAAAAGATGATGTTGGGGTTTTTTTGATTTCTGATTATTTAGTCACAAATATTTAATGTTGTCTTGTGTTTTTCTGTTGCTGACAATCTATGTACACTATATAAACATCCCTCCATTATTTCACTCTGAAACAGCCTCTGCTATTATTGTTATTGTGAACACATAAAGTGATATACCATGACCCTGTGCGCTCACAAATGCAGACACGCGCGCAGCATATAGATACACATAAAATGACGATGACATGCTGCTAAGGCATATTTGTAGCTGTGAATAATTCATATATTTTGAAGATTTAATGATGTGTGCATCAGATGGAGTATTCCTGGTCAGTCAAGGTCCCAAGCTCCGCCTGCATCAGGACTGCAGCAGAATGCCAAACAAGTCTGGCGGGTTGAGGATACTAGTGTTTTGATGAGCACGCGTGTGTGTGTGTGTTGCGCTAGGGAGTAGCCCTAAGATCACAGGGCAAAGGCTGCAAGCAAAATGTAAAAATGAAAAATATCTTTCCTCCTGTTAGAAGTGCAAAAGTCTTTATATTGTGGAAAACCTCAGCAATAATTACACTCAGCTTCGGCTGACGCACAAAGGAAACAGCTCTCTGTAAATCCCGAAAACAATCTTTAGCACCCTCAGAGAAGAGTGTTTACATCAAAGCGGCATCAATAATTCCACGCTGAGAATAATCTCCTACAGGTTAAATTTGCGCTTGTGCCTGACAAGCTTAGTAAAGACAGTTTGAGGGTAAATCATGCAGAGAAATAAACCATGCTCAAGTGTTTGAGATATTAGGTCATTTTCATCATCTATTTATTTACAGCCCTCATCCAGGGGAACACATGCTTCTTGCAAAATCAGAAAATGCTTTAAATGCTTGTTCACTGTCTACACGGGCATCAGAAAGAAGGGAGTGCAAGAGCTGAAGCCACTGTGCCTGTAACTGGAATTACGTTGCATTTGCATGAGCCTTTTTCCACACTACATTAGGCAGAAAGTGGCAATAGACCTAATAATGTGAGCCCCTTCTTTTACTGCAGTGGTGAGCTAATTTCAGCCATTACCCTTGAGAAATCTTTGTTACATTTAGGGAGAGTTTGCTGAGAAGACATGCTCTTTTCCACTAATGTCCTGCCACAGGATTCACACACGTTGACTCTCGGCAACTAAACGGTGAAAACGCAGTGGCACTAGTTACTAACATTGGGTGGGGTTGAATGTTTTACCCTTGATTTTAAAATATAGCTTTTTTCTTCTTTTTTTTACTCTTTTTTTATTTCTTGTCATAAATGGCTTCTCGTAACATGCTGTCCATACTGCATACTGCATACTACAATTCCACTTAAAAGCATACGCAATCTTAAAAGCTCAATTTCAACAACATATATTGTTCTGTGCAAAGGTTTTAGGCAGGTGTGAAGAAATGCTGTAAACTAAGAATGCTTTCAAAAATGGAAGTGTTAATAGTTTAGTTTCATCAGTTAACAAAATGATAAGTGAGCAAACAAAAGAAAAATCTAAATCAAATCAATATTTGGTGTTACTACCCTTTGCCTTCAAACCAGCATCACTTCTCATAGATACACTTGCACAGAAACGGGCAACGTTGAGGATCGTCGATGCAGTAGTTGGCCAAGGAAACTTAGTGCAGCAGAAGAACACATCAAGCTTATTTCCCTTCGAAATTGGAAGATGTCCAGCAGTGCCATCAGCTCAGAACTGGCAGAAGCTAGTGGGACCCAGGTTCATCCATCTACTGTCCGAAGAAGTCTGGCCAGAAGTGATATTCATGGAAGAGTTGCAGCCAAAAAGCCAAACCTCCAATATGGAAACAAGGCCAAGCAACTCAACTATGCACCAACACATAGGACCTGGGGTGCAGAAAAATGACAGCGACAACGACCCCAAACATACAGCCAATGTCATTAAGAACTATCTTCGGCGTAAAGAAGAACAAGAAGCCCGGGAAGTGATGGTATGGCCCGCACAGAGGCCTGATCTCAACATCATCGAGTCTGTCTGGTATTACATGACGAGACAGAAGGATGTGAGGAAGTCTACATCCACAGAAGATCTGTGCTTAGTTCTCCAAGATGTTTGGAACACACCACCAGCCGAGGTCCGTCAAAAACTGCGTGCAAGTGTACCTAGAAGAATTGATGCTGTTTTGAACGCAAAGGGTGGCCACACCAAATATTGATTAGATTTAGATTTCTCTTCTGTTCATTCACTGCATTTTGTTAATTGATGAAACTAAACTATTAACACTTACATTTTTGAAAGCATTCTTAGTTTACAGCCTTTTTTCACACCTGCCTAAAATGTTTGCACAGTACTGTATATATAACTGATGCTCTGTTTTCAAGCTTGTATATAAGTTCGACACCATGAAGACATAAGCTCTGAGGACATTATGTCCTCAGAGCTTATGTCTTCATGGTGTCGAACTTATATTTTTACTTCATGTAGGAGGGGCATGCAGCCTTTTCTACGTGTTGTTTTGGTGGAGTTGCCTTTCTGCACTCTGACTTGGGAATGGAGCCTTGCTTGTTGGATAAAAGGGGCACTCCACCAATTTAAAACATTAGGGTCAGTTTCCTCGACATAGGAAATACTACTCAGAACCACGAAAATGGTTGTAAACCTACTTATGTGGCTCAGGAGGAAGCTTTCTAAAGTTAGAAAAATGATGGTGTCAACTCTCTAACTAGCTTGAACTTAGAATCTACACATTTATGACTGAAAGCCTGCCTTACAAACTGGAGGTGTGGAGTTTGAAGGACAAGGGCAAGACAAGTGTTTACCAGGCAGGGAAATGGTATGGGAAATGTAGGAGCCAGTGTCTTTGGAGCTTCACTCATACTACAGACTAAAAGTCAAGATATCGCAGCCGCTGACAGATCCATTTTTACCATTCTTCTTTAGTGTGTTTTTCATCTGGCCCTCAACTTTGCGCGAGTGCAAAAAGTTGCTAATGAAATCGCAAATTACAATAACGTGCACCAAAAAATTGAATTAATAATGCCTTAAGCCATGTGTTGACCTGGCTATTTTCAGTTATAGATTTTGCAGTCTGCTTTGTTCTTATTCTAAAGGATATTTTACTTCAATGCTGGATATGAAGCTAATTACATGATAGTGTTGATGAGGTTTGGGAAAGGCTTCAAATGATAGTCTCTATTTGAACAGAACAACTAAAGAACAAGTTTGTGGGTTCCTGCAGGCATGTTTCCCAGGAAATGGGAGATAGTTTTGGCAAATATTGACAATAAATACCAAAAACGTGATCCCTGGTGTTCAACTATCAACTATGGCACACAGGCTAGATACGTAGAGAGGCTAGAAGTAGGTAAGTAATCATGCACATAACACCTGAGTGACAGCATTATTTACCAGACCAAGAATCTGTAGTAGTTGTGTTTGAACACTAATTGGTCACAGATTGTTTTGCAGATATGATTTATGTTCTTACTGGTCACAGCTGTTCTGTCTTCATCAGATGGACAGTCAACACGGAAATGGAGCTGATGGGAATGCAACCAAAGTGACTGTTTGATTAATGGAACCAGATCTTTTGAACAGATTTTGCTCACCATGAAATCGACAGATCAAACTAATCTTAAAACGCTGATTGAATGTAATGGAAACTAATGCGATCCAGAGATTTATTTATCTTTATTCACTGTGTGTAATTTTAAGTTAATGTTTAATAATTGCGTCACTGCATGCCATCTGTTATTGCTAATGGAAATCAAGAGGGGTTTTTAAAGTCTTCGTTGAAATCATTCACACTTTAACTAACCACCCTGTAATTCCCCAATATCCTTCACATCATACAGTGCTTTTCAGACAGGATTAGCAGGTAGAGGTGGGGTGATGTAATCATTACCAGAGCATGTCTGCAATTTCAGTCCCGTCTGAATCTGCCACGACAGTGATTTTTCTGGACTGCTCAGGCCCGCACTAGTTAGATTTCTGTCCCCTTTTACCTTCTTTATGATATTCAGTGAAAATAACCTGAGGAAATAAGAGTCCAGTTCAAAGTGACATCTCTGAGATTGTTGCCAGTTTTTGGGTCATTTCCTTTGGGAAGGCACTCCTTCTGTATGGTAGTGGACCATCTGCTCAAATTGCAATTAGCAGCAGGGTTCAGCCCAAAGAGAGAGCTGACCCAAAGTCTCGACTCTTGTCTGGCTGTGACTTTTCTGCTTGTCAGCTTCTGCAAATTGGACATTTGATGTCCTGGGTTAGCAGCTATTGTCCTGCAAACTCTACATTGTGTCTGTAATACCTTTCTGAAGCTGTGTGTGTCCATGTGAGTCGATGTGGTAAAGCACATAAAAGAGGAATCAAATATTTGTTAGACCTATTATTTTTTCAATTTGCGCTTTTCACGCACCCCTTTTCCCCATGTTACACTCGGAAGCTGGCTCTAAGAAGGAATAGAATTACTTTGGGGATTTTAATGACTCTAGGCAGCGATTTGATCAGGATAAATTCAAAGCAAGCAGGGGACGTTTTAGAGGTTCGAAAGCTATTTAATCTCACAATGCTTGCTGCACAATGTACTGAATGTTCAGTAAACAGATATGCTTGTTATCAGAAATACCATTACTTGCCATGTTCTCGCCTTAATTTGAGCCGCCATCGAGAGCCCCAGAAGAGGCCTAACAAATGGCTGTGAACAGCTTAACGCCTGTCAGACTCAGAGCCAAAGATGTAATTATTCCACTTACATAGCATACGGCTGTTGTCGTAATTAAAGTCATAATAGACAATGATTGCTGAAAAGGCCTTCCTGTCACGCATTAAGATCAGATAAATACAGTGAGAGACAGTGTTGGTTATCGGTATCTCTTCTGGGAGACCTGTATCAGCAGCAATGGATTTACAGTCATTCTCCTTACTTCAGCCAGTATAATATGGGTCACCTAGTGATCAGGTTTATCAAAAATGCAATTAATGCATAAGGTTTAAATCATGTGCGTTGACCTCATAGTGGGCAGCATCATTCCCACTGACCTGTGCGTCGAATGGAATATGTTTTATTTAGATTTTATTGTTTATGATTCTGTTGGGTGCTGTGCGGATTAATTTTACATGCATATGTGTGCTTATCTGCAAAATATTCACTGACAGCATGCAAAATGTTGCCAATGTAAGCATAATCCAGGCAGCAAAAATAAAGGTCATTTCTAGAAAATGGGGTTGATTGGCGATGGCAATAACACAATAATAATAACGTGACCACGCCAACCTTCACATTAGACCGTGTCTTCCACAGATTACGAAATCCACTAAATGGCTGGCAGTTCTAATATCACTGAGCATTCGGAAAATATCCTTCCAATTACACTATCAGAATTTGGACAGGATTCATGTAGTTTCACCTTTAAATCATACGACAAAGTCAACACAGCGGTGATGTCAACGTCCTACTGTGTCCGAGACCATTTTGGATTGTCCCCCGTGTCTTCATACCATGAATAGCGCAGCTTGAAGTAGATTTGATCCATACTGAGAGGAGCGTCTTGTGTTTTTATCACCTGAAAATGCACCTCGTTTCGTGCCATTTCTTCAAAAATTATTGAACATTATAACAGCAAAGCAGGCGACCCACCAAGTTTCCCAGCCTTTGGATGATACAAAAGAAAAATGGAATGCTTGAGATGAGCAGAGATTTGGCAACCAAATGGCCAACTAATGGGTCAGGACAGGACACAGTAGCTACCTAGTTGCTTAGCGTGCAGGACGAGACGGAACATGATCAGATCAGCAGGTGATCTTGACTATAATGGTGTGTTTTAGGGGTGGTAGATTATTATTAGATCCAGTTATGAACTGACCTTCATATTATTAAACTTTATTCACAGTTCTCCGTGGTAATATATTTATCCACAGCAGTGTGCACAAGGTGGGAGCAGCGTTTGGGTGCAGGGGATAAACATTTGACTTTCTGAGTCTACACTGTTTATTGAAGAATATGAGTTTAAGAGACCAAACACTCCATGTGCAAGGTTTTCTCTTCCTCCACCCTCCTGATCTGCCTAGCCATAATTTCTCCTGCCAATCCGCCACTCTACCTCTCAGTGGGCTCTGCAGTTTCATAAACACGGCCGTGTAAACACACCTCTGCACACACTCCGTAAGACTGTCTGCAGGGGTGTGTGTATGAGGAGAAGACAGCAATGTCGGAGCGGTAAATGGTTTAACTAAAGCGCTTTACAAGGTTTTTAGCGCTCGTTCACGCAGACTCGCACACTGATGGCAGCAAGCTACCACGCAGGGTTCGGGGTCCTGCTCAAGGACACTTCGACATGTGGACAGGAGGAGGATGTGATCGCACCGCCAACCCTGTGATCAGTGGACGGCCCGCTCTACCTCCTGAGCCAAAGCCGTCCCGGAGAGGTTTGACACATGAGGAGCAAATTTGTCATTCATTAGCACAGACAGTACAGCAGTATTAATTGGATACATGTGATCCCAGAGGAAGGAGACTGCAGTGGCTCACTGGATGTCATCTGATTTTCACAGTTAAAAATAAATCTTAGCATCTTTTAATGTCACAAGTAACTGATGCAACTCATCTGCGTCACCTGTATTCAAACTAAATTACTGACATGAGTATTACTACTGCTCATATTGCCAGTAGCTGTACATTAGCAATTTGTACAGATATATTATTTTCCCCTGCAGAATTAGCTTTTCTTTCAAATATATCACACACATAGATACTCTCTACATTCAAGCATTTCAGTTCAGTGTGTACTGCCTCCATATTTGCAGCAACAGTGCAAGTAAGAACTCCACCAGCCAGAAGCTAGGCAAAGAGGTCAGGAGTCGCATTCGTGTGTGAATGTTCGACAACTCATCTCAAACGCAAACAAGGTTGAAATGCAAAACAAAATTAAACATGTTAGTCCTAATTACTGATTTTAATGTTATGGGCATTTTGTGAACTTGCCCTCACTGCCCATTAATGTCTGACCCTGGTCACAGGTCATTAAACATCAATTATTTCATAGGATTTAAAAACCCAACCAACGAACGGGATAACCTTTCAAAAGGTCCAAAACTGCATCGTTAAGACAGATAAACAAATAAAACAACACAAGATAATTGGTGTCCTATAACCTTAAAAGATGACATCCAATGCTCACAAAAGAATCTCCTGCAAACATTAAAGCTGCACATAATACGTTTTATGTTGACAGTCAGTCATATGACTATGTGTAATACGAAAGGGTTGCTCATAGAGATGAATAGATAATTATCACCTGACTCTGCAATTCCCCTGCATAGATGATTTGATCCTACTTTAGCTAACTGTTTTTTAGAACTGCACTCTTTTGGTTCATCCTCACCGCTCTCATCAAATTCATTTCCAGTAACAACATGTGGACTCATGATTATGGAGACAAAACAGTTCAGACAACTCATTCTAGAAAACCACTCAAAATAACACTGAAAATATACATGTTATTGATTTATTGATCTACCAGCAGCTACTGTCACTCAGTCCGCTTCTTCACAGAAACAGTTTGTGAACAGTGTAACACTTTTTGTTTTGAAAGTCTCACACAATGAGTAGTTCAAGATTCAATATATTGACTGTAATCTTTGACACATGATCGTTACACTGATGTATTCACTGTATAAGCCTGCCTTCACACATGATCAGCAGCGATGTCTAATGTCTGCTCTCCACCGCTCTTAATAATGAGCCTCAAACGCAGCCGAAATTCCATTCTGTTTGGCTTCGAAGGAATAACAAGGTTGTTAACTACAAAGGTTACATTGATTAATATCCCATCTTGCCCATCAATGGATGAGTAATTCTTGGTAATGGAACATAGCTTTTCTCAGAGGATCGATCGGGGTTCGTGGAAGCGATGAAGTGATATCTGGCTGATATCAGAGAAATGAATTAGAGGACATTCACAAGGGGGCAATGAGCTCCTGCCCTCTCCAGACATCTTAACTCGATGGAGTAGAAACAGAACAGGGGAAAAAGACAAATCATTCATTAACTTTTGCTATTTTCTGCCAAGACTAGAGCATACCTACACAACTAAACCCGCCGTAGCGCTAGATGTACGTAAATAATAATAATAATAATTGGACCATTCGGTCTTTTAATGGTCAATCATGATACACATATACACACGTGCAGGGAACAATGCTCAAACACACACATACAGTAAATCTACTGTATGTGGGCAGCTTCCTTCCAGCCTACATCCTGCATTCTTTTTTGGCTTCTATGTGGCATCCCGCCTGAGCTGATGGGGAGATGCCACATCTAATCCCCACCTCCTCCCCCTCTGTATGCCACTGCTGCCTATCTCTGTGACTGAGGCAGACACCGGTGGAGGGCCAGATGGTGTGTGTTACACTTGTTTCGCTGTCGTGCGACTCTTATTTATACGCCACAGAGCCAGCAGCAGCAGGCCCCCTAGATGAAGGCCTTTGTTTCGGAGCTTGAAGAGGAGGCGAGGAGGCGAAAAATGAGCTGGAGACAAAAACAAATGTCCCTATTAGATTATCACCTCAGCCCCTCTGGAAGAACTCACTCCTCCTGTCTTGTGTGTGCAAGTTCTGCTGGCGTGGGTGTGTTCCCCCCCCCCCACCCCCACCCCACTGCCAGGAACAGAAAACAGCAGTCTGATATCTCAATATCACTCGTATTAGCCCGGGAAAGAAGCCATGGATCATTTTAATGCCACCTCGTGTACAGGAAGTCCCGAGTGGCGGATCAATGATACATGTCCCCTAGCCACCCATGACACCTACCAGCCACACACACACACATCCCTCAACCCAGCCCTGCATTCCTGCCTTTTTGCTCTATCTCACACACACAGACACACACACCGTCCCCTACCCACCCAATAAACTGTGAGAAAAAGCAATACCTCTCTTGAAGGCAGAGGAATATGATTAAAGCTTCCGCGGTGCTGTTATCATCCCATGAGCCGTTAACAGCGGGCAAAATGAAGCAAAGTGAATTACCTCCAGCTGTCACCACGTAGCCTGCAGACCCAGAGTCAAGGGCCTGTAATGTTCAAAGCATTGTTCGAGCTTATAATGACAGATAGAAGTCAAGCAAAGCACATTGGGCCTTTGTAAAAGAAACCATGTTATTGAGGTGAAAAGTTTCTGCCATTGTTTTCACTGAGAAGTTACAGAGTAAACACAATAGAAGCTTTTATTGCTACAGTACAGAGTGTGCAAACATCCTGACATTGAATAGACGTGGCCATAACCTCCTGCACCTGCGCTGAAAAGCTGTATACTGCGCGTACCGTAGATTTCTTCGATAATGGCTAGTCTTTTCGCTCAACAATTATTTCCAGTCACCACCATTTTGCTATTTTTTAATCGCTGCTGCTGCTGTCAATAAAACACATCCTCTAAGGCATTTGAAATTAAAAGGGCACAACCGCTGCCTTGCTCTAGCAAGCTTTTAATTTGAAGCACTTGCAGGAATCGTTGAGTTTCATTAACAGCAACTTAAAAAAAAAGCATCTTTCAAGACACAAGAGTGGGAGCAATTGAATGTAATGAATGAAATAAAGCAGTATTTCTGTTTAAAAGAGCATGTATGCTGATGGAATTAGTGCTGTGAAAGTGTTCATTGTGCTGAATTATGTAATGCCACGTCAATGTTTATGCCTTTTATTAGCAACCAGGCTCCATATGTTCACGCCGGGCGCGCTCTTATTTGAATATCAGCTTCTGAGAATTTGCGGAATAGGCATTAACTGCATTATGTTGTTATATCCAGAGCTCAATATCTTCTTACAGACAGTTTCAGTGTGTTATAATATCAAATAGTGATCAACTGACTCCCATCCTCTCAGAGCTCTTGATTTGTCAGGTGGCGGTTTTCTAACTGTACCTTGAATAAGATGCAGATCTGGTGAAGGAGCTTTTATCTCTGTTATAATACGGTCCTCAGCAGCAAACTGTGGCAGTGTCTTGTGACCTGAGATCTGTGTCCACATTCAAAAGTTAGTTGAAAGCATTTTCTCAGGCATATGAAGGGCTACTGTCTGTGTTTGTGATGTGTCTGTGCAGTGAAACTATCTATTATCTCACTCACCTCAAGTGGCATCTTGCAATGCTGGTTTCATTTGTCCAAGTCATGAAGAAATACCTTCGTAGACTTCTGCCACCATCCCAGTACAATGCAGGTGAGTGGAAATTCATTTGTGGTGATCACAGCATTGAAAAGGACATTTAAAAAAATTCAACAGCGACATCTCTTGCTGGAGACAGTGTCCCAGTGACTTGTGGCAAAAACCTCACACATTAATATTGAGAAAACTGGGCAAATAAAACCAATGCTATTGGTAGGTACTACACGTGGCAAGTGAGACTTGTTTTTTTGTTATTTCTGTTTGGGTGATGCGACCATTTAATGTGTGTAAGAACCCTTAAATATTCCAGCCACTATGGCTTTTCTTGTGCTGTGTGAACAGGACCGGTATTATAACACATTGATTTTCATTCCATATATGCTTTTACTGATTGTCATCGTCCTGGGCAAAAATAAGACAGCAAGATCTGGCTGTAAAGAAATGCGTCAATTATTCCTGTCGTCACACTGAGATGTCTGTGTCTCATGCCAAAATGTGTTTGGAATGGATATATTAAAAAAGGTTAGCAATGTGAGGGAAAACATTTAGTCTTTTCCAACATGCCATTTACTCACTTAATCCTGTGCCTTATCAGTTCTCCTGCTATTTGCAGAGTGCACTTTATGTGGTGGGGTGGAACCATCTCAGAGAGACAGAGAGAGAGAGAGGTTACAAACACTGTCATCAGAAAATGTTCACTCTGTCCTCTTGAAAAGCCAAGGATTTTGCAAACCTTCAAAGATAACATTACGGCTCACCATCAAATGAAATATCATCTGCTCAGGCTGCTACGCTAATCAGTAGCAGCAACGAGACGAGTGGAGACTCAGACAAGAAGAAAGGAAATGAGATATAAGGAACGAGAGGAGTAATGTGCGAGTAGGAGTCTGATTGCAGCCGGCGCTCTGATCCCTGTCGGTCTCCCTGTTTGATTGCAGCCTTGTAAGCGTGCCTTAGACCTGCTCTTTTGAAGTCGACGGACATTATAATGGTTTACTCTGTGATCAGTGCTGAAATGTAGCAGGTAGCGATGCCTTGTCAAACCTCAGGAAGCACTAGCATTAAAAGCAGTTTGTTGGCAGGAAGCAACGGCTGTTAGGGCAGTGAGCCCTCATGTAAATGGGAAAGCAGCGTGTTGATAAATTAAGTCAAATAAATTAGGACAGGGACTAATTTTGTGCCAGACTGACAATTAAAGGTGCCTTGGGATACACCAAGTGATAACATCCATCTCCTCTTTTACATCCATCAAACAGGAGCAATCACCTAGACTGACACAATGAGTGCTCATAAAAAAAAGAAATAGATCACATGACATCATCACTTGACTGCTCTGTAACGATTACTGTTCAATAATCAGGTTTTCACTGTTTTGTGTTTCTCAAAGGAAAGACCATGGGAGCATCCCAAATCCACGCAGTCCACCCATGGGAGGAATTCCCAGCAGGATTTGAGTAGTTTTATATTACAAATATTAGATTACGCTTCAGAATACGACCCGCAACCTACAGAGCAATTCTTCCAAGTTGAGCATATTCTTTGTACTAACGGTGTACCAGTGCAATGCACACCAATACAAGGGTACAAGATGTGAAGTTATAGGATACTGTGAAGTCTATATACTAAGAACACTGTCAGTTTTACCTTTATTTCATACCCAAAGGCAACCCAAAGTGGTTTACAGAGCACACAGACAAAAGCACACGAAACAAATGATAAATAGACTTGTTAAAAAGAGGAGATGATCAAGAGAAGATGCTATTTTCAGCGTATGTAAAGTTGAAATGATGCAATTATAACAGTGGAAGTGAAACAGAGATTGACGTTAATTGGAAAGTCACAGCTCTTGCCATTTTGTGTTCTAAAGGAATCCCGCAGATTTCACACCTACTCTCACTCACATGGAGCAAAATGTAAAACGAACTGCAGAGATGCCGCCACTCATCGTGACAGTGATCTCAGTTTACAGTGATTAACCTTAGAATGGTGATACAACCCTACACCGCCACCTTTAACAAACAAGAAATGTAAGATGAAACTAGACAAATAACACTCCAGACTAGTGGCATTGCTTCACCTTTGAGAAAGGTGTGTGCTTTTCTAAAAAGGCTAAAGGTGACACTTTACTGGACTAACGTCAACCTGCACGGTAAGACCGGTTGTTGCCGAGCACTTCATGTTTTCATTTTTCGCTCAATCCATCGGGATGGCATGTGGCTCGGACCTCGAGGGGTGGCCAGACGTTGGTGTTTATTCAGCATGAAATGAGGTGAAGCCTAAAAATACATGGGGGTCAAGGGTGGGGCTGTGCTGGACGGGGTTAAATGGTTGGCCCTCCATTCAAAGAGCCACAGAATGAACAACGAATGAACAGCCTGATATGGAAGCAGGTCCATCTGGAATAGCAGGCAGAGGAACTGGAGAGACTGGGACTCAGCACAGAGAGGGGGGGGTCAGGAGCAGACTAACCGCAGGACACACACACACACACACACACACACACACACACACACACAAGCAAGGGAGGCAAGCAGACAAAGAAGGACATATAGAGACGCACACACACACATGATCACTGAACCTGTTCAAGTGAGAGACAATGTGAAACACATACGATTACACACACCTAGATACACACCTAGAGCACAGAGACACACACAAAGGGATACACAAGCAGATACATTACAACATCACACACACCTACATACACAGACATTGACAGATCTGTTGTATTTTAAGTCCACCATTACATTCCTACAGCCCGTGACAAATAAGAATTGTTCTTTCAGCCCCACCAGCGTGAGTGGTCTGACTGAACTAAATTGCAATTGGCCAAACTTAAGATATCAAGTGGCAACACTGATAGAGGGCAGCAGTCGCACTGCGGGAGTTGCAGTTTAAATAGGCCGCCAAATTGGGAGCGTGTGTTTGACAGACGGTGGCGGAGAGTGAGGTATGTCACGTGCGTACAGCAGTGCAGCCCGAGTTGACGGCCTGAACTAGCTCGCAGGCACCGCTCCATTTGTGTGACATTACAAACGGCATGAGACAATTCAGCTCCAGCAGCATTTAAGGCACTTCGGAGGTGTCTGCAGGGTGTTGTAGGATGTCAGATTCTACATTTCCAATAATGGAGGCTACAGCAGCCAGGTAAGAGTTAACAGACGGGTCGCAAGATAGTCTGACTACCTCTATATTGGCCACGCTAACTGCACCCTGGAAGAATTTTCCCCATTCTTGGATACCTCCTATAGACTTGAAGTGCAGCTGTCAAGAGAAGATCATTACATTGCAGCTGTGCCATTTACTGCACACGCTCTCTAGATGCACATATCAGTGAAGGGAGACATCAGAAAACAAGCCACAAGAACCATATGCTTTTGTAGTGTGTTTGTTTGGGGAAATATAACAACAATTATTTATTCATTTAATCACAAATGTGATGCTCCCCATAGTCACGGTCGCAGATGCAAACTTGCAGATATTGTACACTAATGCATATATATAAATATATTTAAAGAAACAAATTGACCGACACGTGGACATACTTGCGTGCACAAACACATGCAACCAAACACACACACACACACACACAGACTCACATAGGCATACTGGAAAGAAAGCTGCGCACACAGACTCTCATGCAAAGACAAACAGATTCTCTCCCCCTGCCTGTTTGCCACAAAGCAGAAAGAGGAGGGAGGAGTGGAGTGTGGTGACATGTTGCAGCAGATGGCTCATCTCCTCCTCCTCACCCTCCTCCTCTCTTCCTCTCGTTCCTCTGCCACCTGTGGAGGTGGACACACACTCTACGAAAAACCGCCTGCCCGCCCCGAAATCAGGGATGCAGGTCATTTATCACGGAAGGAGCAGGTGACCTCGAATGAAAGTTTTTCACTTTCTTTTGTCGCTCCGTACTTGTCAGGCCGAATGAGTCTGAAAGTCACCGTGACACCGATGGGAGCTTGTCTTTGTGAGCAAATTATCTTGAAGATCCATTTTAAACAGCTCTACTGATCACACAGATCTTCAAACTCATTTTTTGTTCTTGTACTCAGGCAAATTAAAAAACGCTTGTGTTTTGCAGTGAAACAAAACTCCAGATAGTTTCAGAGCCATGGATTGGCTTCACTTCTCTCCGCTTGACTTGATGTTGTGACAGGCCTTGAGAGGCAAGGATTCACAGTGTCCTTATTCTGTCACCTTCCCCCATTGGCTTTGACTGGCCCCAACACATGCATTCAAGCCCCTACAGCACAGCCAATAAATCACTGTCTTCTGATACAATAAAAGTGAAAGTTTGCTCAAGGAGCTCGGCTCAGACATTATCAGTGTTTGGTCCCGATCTATTTTGGTCCTCTCCTTTTCAGTCGCTCGATGTCTGACATGAAAGGATAGATACGCCAGTGGCTCAAACTGTGATGAAAACTGTGATGTTCTTCGCTGCATTAATGGTTTGGATAATAATAATAATCAAACTAAGCTGGGTTCGTGTGTCTGCGCCGTTTCTGGCATTTCATTCACAGATGCTTGCTCTCACCTCTGAGGAATGTGTCCACACACGCACTACACACATTACACACTTACGCGCTCGTTGTTCATCGCAACCTTTCGTCACATAACTTTGAGAGGAAAGTGACACTTCATATTCTATGTTCAGACCATCTCTGGAGAGGCCTTATGGTTGATGCATGTCCCCCTGGGTACATGTGTCCTCTTCAATGTGCCTCCCATTAATCGTTGAACGCTTCCTATCAATGCAAACCGTCCTCTCTCAACGCAGAATGACCTTACGTCTTTTTATACTGCAACGTATTCATGGTCGAATCGTGAGACAATGGGCCCCAATAGTGTTTGTGGTCATCTTGCATCTCTTTGTTGTAATTTAGCATCTCTTTATGGCTGTTTTGCCCCTCTTTGTAATTGTTTTGCATCTCTTTGTGGTCATTTTGCATCTCTTTATGGCTGTTTTGCATCCCTTTGTAGTTGTTTTGCATCTCGTTGTTGTGATTTTGCATCTCTTTATGGCTGTTGTGCCTCTCTTTGTAGTTGTTTTGCATCTTTTTGAGGTAATCATGTTCCTCTTTGTAGTTGTTTGCGTCTCATTGCCATTTTGCATCTCTTTATGGCTGTGTTGCCTCCGTTTTAAGTCATTTTGGGTCTCCTTGCTGTAATTTTGCATCTCTTCTTCTTCTCCTAGTTTTACAGCGGTTGGCATCCAGTTCCACTCAGGAGAGCGGAACAGACAATAGACTTAATATCTACATCCCTGCAACCATGTATCTTTAACATTTTGCAGCTTTGAGGTCATCTTGGGCCTCTTTGCTGTAATTTTGCCTTTTTTGTGGTTGTTTTGTGTCTCTTTGAGGTCATCTTGGGCATCTTTGTACTTGTTTTGCATCTCATTGCTGTCATTCATGACTGTATGGACTGTACCCAGTGCATGCCCAATGCGATGACACAGAATGAGTGAGCACCTGGCTGCCATATACCTTCAAGGTGTCAATATAATGCTCCTGTGCCATGATGGATCTGGCTGAGTTAAAAGAATGGGTGTCATACTGAAATGATTGAAGGCTTTTTGCGCTGGAATGTCACTGAGAGAAAAGTAGGGATTGGAAATGATTGCATAGGTAGAAATGAAAATTGATTGGATGACAAAATAAATTTTTTGTCAGCAAATCAAGCACTTTTATGCAAATTCTTGCGAGCAATTTTTCATATATTCACACATCTGTCATCTCAGTCAGACCTTAGACATCAAGCATGCAAAAAAGGGAGTGTTTGCCAGACTGCAAGGAGCCAAAGGCAGTGATTTGCATAGAAAATGGCCATACGTGATTGGCTGAAAGTGATGAATAAACAAATGTGTTAGATCTGAGGCTTTAGAGCTGGACCTCAGCAAAAACAATTTCTCTGTGCGAGATTGAAATTTGGACCGTAATGAGTTAATAGAATTTGTCAAGTTATGTCAGGTAAGATCCTTTAGTTTGGCTGCAACGGCTCAGCCTCTCGCGGGGTTTCAGAGCGAGACTTTTCTTTTGAGTGAGACTTCTGTTTCTATTAAACTTATTCTGTAATAAAACGGTCTGTCCATCCATATAGCCAGTAAATAATGTGCTCTTGCACTACGCACACGGATACTTTTTATACATATATATTGCAATTTGGAGCCATGTAAATATTTTTGTCCAAACATGATTGCACTGTAGGAATATATTACAAAGATCTGTTTCATATGTCTATTTTTTATCCATATTTCTTTATATTGTCTTTTATATTCTATATGTTGTAGTGTCACAGGCTATGAGCCTTGTGTGACAAATGAAATTTGAAACCGCTACTCTGTTTAAACCTCTGCTGTAAGTCTAATAAAGCTATGCTTCAACCTATATCTTTTGACCATCCTACAACTTCCACTTATATGTATTAGTTCAACTCGTGAATTGACTGCCAGGAATTTCACTGTCACATCAGAGCTCACCTGCCTGTGTTCATTCTGTGGTGGTCAAGCTGCTGCTGCTACTGCCAGGTTTTCCCGATGACACGATGACTGGCATTCACGAACAAACACATCAGCAGGACAAGCTGTGGCTAATTTACCTTATAAATGTCCAAATTACAACAATCCATACTCTGTAGGTTGATAATTTTCATTTCCATCAAATGTGGCATCCTTTCGTTCCTAACACATTACCCAGTCCATATCAGTTCAGATATCCAGCATGATTTTTTTCCCCATTGAGATCTGATGCGTTTTCAAAGTGTTCCTTTAATTTTTTTGAGAAGTGTATATACACTATACCTGCTCTCATCTGTGAAAAGCACAGGGTGCCAGTGGTGGACCTGCCAATTCTGGTGTTCTATGGCAAATGCCAATTGAGCTCCACGGTGCCGGGCATTGAGCACAGGGCCCACCAGAGGACGTCGGGCCCTCGGGCCACCCTCATGAAATCTGTTTCTGGTTGTTTGGTCAGAGACATTTACACCAGTGGCCTGCTGGAGGTCATTTTGTAGGGCTCTGGCAGTGCTCATCCTGTTCCTCCATGCACAAAGGAGCAGATACCGGTCCTGCTCCTGGGTTAAGGGCCTTCTACGGCCCTGTCCAGCTCTCCTAGAGTAACTGCCTGTCTCCTGGAATCTCCTCCATGCTCTTGAGACTGTGCTGGGAGACACAGCAAACCTTCTGGCAATGGCACGTATTGATGTG